>JAJJWW010018710.1:0-49944 GCA_023531295.1 Papaver armeniacum | reverse complement strand
CCCATTAGGTTGTTGGACGCAATTCTAATTTTCAATCACAAATGCCATGTATGAGGTTTAGATTGAACAAAATTTCGTCAATTGATTAGTTTCATTATTTTTTTTAAGTATATATGTTTTTTTGTATTTCAATCAATTTTATTGCAATCATGAGGTTGGTTACAATTGAAAAATGGACTTTGTATCCCATTTTACGATAAAAGAACAAAAATAAATATAATTGTGCTTGGCTCACGCCCTTAACCACCACTAATCTTTCTACCTCCACCTCTTCTACTACTCATTGTCGAGAAAATGTCCATTGATTCTATTTATCAAAATAACTTATTAATATTATAATTAATTAAGAAAGTTTATAATTAAAAAATGATTAGTCATTTATTACAAGCAATTAGTGAAACACTAATTAATAAAACACTTTATAATGAATAGATTATTTATTATGTGCGATTAGTGAAACACTAATTAATAAAGCAATTATGGTATTTAAGTTGAACAAACCACCACTTTGTTGATTTATCTTTTCTATCAATTCCAACCAAGGTGGAACACTGGTTTAGAGGCCACTCTTATGACACAATAGGTCACGAGTTCGAACCTCCCGTTATAATTTTTGAAATTCCATATCTTGACTTGAGTATTCATTTTTCATTCATAATATTGGAATTAATGCCACGTGTGCGAGTTGTAGGGGGTGGTCGGGAGAGAACCACGACCCCTTGATTTATCTTTCCCACGGACAAATCCTGACCACCACTCAGACAGGCAAACTTAGCCTAGCTTTGTTTTGTATTCTTGATTAGTTCATGTCACAACCGATTTTAGAACTTTAACCACTCAAGTATGCAAACGGGTACGCATACTTAAGTAGCCGGTCTGAGTTTGGGTTCGCCAATATGCGAACAAGTACGCATACCTTAGTACACTTCCAAAACCCGAAGAAATTCCCCGACCTATACCTTACGCAAGTATGCGTACTATATATGTGTACTTGGTACCCGGAATTTCACAACTACAAGTACGCATACGGGTATGCATACTATAGTTCCTGTCATGGATCACATACATGCAAGAATGCATACTATGCTCATAATCCAATAGTTCTAAACTCTATTTCAATCATTGAAACTTTCTTAGAGGATGGAAATAGTCATTTTTACACACTATTAGCATCAAAAAAAATTTCAAGTTATTGAAATAATTATAACGATACATTCAAGTCTACACCAAATGATTGTATCACACAAACCATGTAAGACGTTACTGGAAATTTTCACATGATCATCTTTTGACTTTCGTCAAGAATATAAGATGAACTTGGTTGAAGCGAAAGCTTACCAACACATATTTCCGAAAAATATGTAAGCGAGTTAATCTCATTTCGAAATCTCAAATGTGCATAATTGAAAACTATATATTAATACGACCTTTATCTCAATATAGGAGATAAGAGTAGAAGTAGACTTTCCAAGTGATAGATGAGTTTTAGTCTCCACATACCTTTTGTTGATGAAGTTCCACAAGCTCTCCTTAGTAGTTCTTCGTCTTCAATTGATAAACGCCGTGAAGTCTAATGCTCAACTACACAATCTATCCTAGTCTGAGACATCACTATAAGTAGACTAGAAATCAAGACTTATAGTTTTGATCACTAACATTGACAAACAAGCTTGAGATAGCAACGCTTGAGAGTTCGACTGAGCAGTTCTCTAACAAGAGTAATACATGAATTTCAAGAGTGATTTGAAATAAAAAATCGAGAAAGAAAACAGTTAAAAGACAAAAAAATTCTAAGCCCATGTACAACAAACGATGTCACCATCTGGCTAATGACGGAGACCAATATCTTAATATTTTTGGCACATCCATGGTCATGTAGGGTTTCGTAGGCATACTCACTTTGGTACCGCTGGAGAGATTCGATTCGAATGTAACTCTGTTAATTGATTTACCCTTACCGCCAACATAAAATGGGTCATTTGCTCGAGAAAAGTGTAATTTCCGGTTGGATGGACGAGTAAATTATTGACATGGGTGAAATGGTAACCATTAAAACCCGAAACTGACTGAAATATCCTTAAGCATTTATTCTCTTTTTTATTATAGTACATAGAAAGTATCGATCATATCTTCTCTTAGATGTTTTGCTCAGTCATCTCCAAAATCATCAACCTACCATGATAGGTGTAGAATACACCTAATTTACTATCTAGTAGTTTATGCTTTCTTTGCTATTTTTCTTGTAAATTATGTATTTTACACTTGTTTTGAGTTTTGTAGCTACTTTGGAGTCACACGGAGGAAAAGAAGAAGAAATCACCCAATTTGAGCCAAAAGGGCAAAAAGGTCATTTCACCAAGGAGGGAATACTATATGGAGCCCAGCCAAGGTTAAGGGGAGGTCAAAGAGGTGTCCCTTATCCAAAAGAAGGGGGTGAGAATTGCATTAATGGGGTGTACTTATGGTGGGTGTTTGAATCCACCCACACCCTAATCTCTGATCCATATCCTAAGCCCATCTACCCTAACCATACCCTAAGCCCATCTACCCTAACCATACCCTAAGCCCATCTACCCTAACCGGTACTGGACCCATACCCCGACCCGGATCCGTGTAATTATAATCCTAATCGAGAAGAAGTTTCTCATTATTATCCCAATCATTTCCCTTCACCTGAAGCCGAGAGAAGCAGCCATGGCTGCCGTTAATTTGTTCAAGAAATGGAGATGAAATCGAGGAACACAGAGAGGAGATAGAGGAGCTGCTGATGAAGCTCGGTGATGGGATTTCTGTGAAGATTTAAGCCACAGGAAGAGATCGGAAACGGGTACTTGAGTTGGAAATTGATATGGGTTCGATTGAAAAGACTCAGAGAAGAAGATACAGAAGTACTGCTGTGATTTTGGGTAAATAGGGTCTTATTGGCGTTTGACGGATTTGATAGAGGGAGAACGAACCAGAGATGGGGTTTGGATCGAATCAGTGAATGAAGGGGTTTTTGAAGCTTGAGACAGAGATGAATTCAGCTATTGAAATTAGATGGGATCTTGAGATTGAAAAGGGATTGATGGACGTTGATGTTCATGGGTTGTCTGGTGGTTGCTATGAAACTGAAATTATGGTTCTCTCTTTCCCATTTCTGAGCTCGCGAATCAAGATAGGTAGTATGAAGTTTAGGCAATGGAGCAAGTCAATGTGTTGGTGGTGGCTACTGGAAGTTGATGTGAGAAGAAGCTAGCTCAGGTTTTCTGTGAATTGAAGGCTAAATCTGACAAAGATCGAGAATAGTGATGGGTTTGTATTCATGAAAGCAGTGGAGAAGACCTGAGTTGATGGTGGAGTTTCTAGTGCAGATTGAGCTAATGGGTCAGAATTGGTGTTGAGGAATTGGTCTGTGATGAAGCTGGATGTATGAATTGCTGCAATGGGTTTAAGTGGCATGCTCAAGTGAGACGCAATGATTGCAGGCAGAGAATGGAGCTGGCCTGAGATGTGGCTGACCTGGGAGGAACTGGTGTTGGCTGTGATGCTTATAGGTGAATACCAGGTGCGGTGAGGTGAAAGTGCAGGTGTGGGTGAAATGGGTTCCTAGATGTTTGTTAGGTCAGCAGTGGTAGAAGTCAGTTGAGTTGCAGTCAAGAATACTGGGTCCAATGATTGCAGGTAGCCGGATATTACAGGTGACTTGGGTTGTGTTTGAGCTCAAAGTGGTTTGATGGAGGCCTGGCGAGCGGTGGTGTCATGGGCTGGATGGCGGAGTCAGGAAAGATAGGCTGGTCTGTGGCATCTTTGCCAAGACTTAGCCATGGTCCTGGTGTTGCCATTGGACTGGAATTGGTGGGTGCAGTATGGAAGGATATGAGCTGAAGTTACAGGAAATGGTGCTGAGCTATGAGTTCAGTTTTGAGTTGAAGGTGTTGTGCTGTGTCTGGCAGTGAGAATAGTGCCAGGGAAGGTTGAGCTGGAGATCGATGCTGCAATGCTGAGTTTGGCAGGAGGTTATGGAGCTGTACATGGATTGCTTATGAACTAATGTTGATTGAGCAGGCTCTGAAGATTGCAGCTCAGATGGACTTGATCTGGTATGGCTATGACAATACAGCTGAGAATTGTTGCAGGTCTGAAATGAGAAGTGGCAGAGGCTCATGGTACTGTGGTACTAGGCCTGAGATAGTGATGGAAGGGTTTCATGGCTGAAAAGGAGCAAAGAGTCTGTGGTTTGTGGTGATACAATGTTGGCAGAGAGGTGAACTAAGCTACCGAAGAATGCATAGCCATCATGGCTGATGAAGCACAATCATAGTGCATGACTGACACAGCCTGTGCAATGGCCTAGGCTGATTCAGTTCTGAGTCGAATCAATGACTCGCTAGGATAACTCAGTGACTCAGCCGACTAAGACCGAGTCAGACCAGCTGACTCATTGGCTGACTCTCTTCTACGTTGACTGTTGACTAACTGTTGACTGACGGTTGACCCGTTTGACCGTTAGTCCTAACGGAGGACCGGACGGAATATTCCGTCGAATATTCTCTCGACGGAGAAATTTTCAGGTGGCCGGCGGCAACGTTTTCCGGCCAAATTCCGGCCACAATCCCAGTTTTCCAAGCGACCAAAATTCGAGAATTTTCTATGGACTTCTCTTATGGGTGTGAAGACTTGGGCTAGGAATTGGATGGAGAATTGGACTCAAATTTGGAAAGAGAAGTGGAAGAGTTGAGAAAAGCTTGATTTGGAAATTGAATTGCAAAAGAATAAGGATTCTATTCCTTGGAAGAATTGGAGAATATTGAAGCCTATAAATAGAGAAGTTTTCTACAACTTCTATACATCTCTCTCTATATCTTTTACACACATCTTTACACACAATTCTTTTCTTTTGTTATTCTTTGTGTGAACTCTTAACATGAGTAGTTAATCTTATTGATTGAGGATGAATTCCTAGTTCTTAACATATGATTTAAGTTTTTGTTTTTAAATTCTATCTTGAAGATTTTTCACATGATTATCGATTGTTTTTACTAATAGGAGTGATCTTAAAGACATTCATGATTGATTGATAGATTGTTTGGAGTGCACGCTAAATTGATTTGTTAATTTGATCTAAAGCTAGTGAAAGTTAGGAGATAAGTAATCGTTTCTTGACTCTTTACATAAGTAGCAAACACGAGACCTTGCGGAGGGATTAGTGGAGCAATTGTGTGTAGAAACAACGTTAGCAAGTAGACCTTGAGCTAAGAGTCTAACTACTAATATCAACCTAAGAAATTCACAAAACCTAATGCATGAGCTAAGTTACATCTAGGTTGAGCTAATTCTAGGTGGCTTGGTGATTAGAATCATAACTAAGAACTTCCGTGTCCGGTGATATAAGGGATTTAGGGGTTTAGCACTGAGCTAGCTGCTTTACCTACGGTTGGTGATAATTTGTGACTAATAACAAGTAGAATAGAACATAACTTAATCATTGTTTCAGAACGAAGAAGGATTCCTTGATCTTGTCTCTCTTATTGCTTTCATCTTTCAACTTTATCTTTTAATTGCTTTGTTTATTTTCTTTTGCTTTTACACCCCCTTTCGTGACTATTTTTACAACTAGAATCTCGTGCTCCTCGTGGGATCGACCTTGACTACCCTATATTACTTGTTAATTAGGTAGTAAAGTATTAATTAATTTGTTGTGGTTACGACACGCATCAAATTTTGGCGCCGTTGCCTTGGGAGCAGCGGATGATTTTAGTTGTTTTTATTTTTCTTTTGCTTTATTCTTGCTTTGTTGGATTCTATTCCGTATCTAACTTAGTTTTTGAATCGTATTTCGGGTGCCATGTATGGTGGACGAGAGCAAGCATATTACAACAATCAATACGGTTTTCAACCTCAACATTATGACAACTTCCAACCATCCTTAGGATACAATCAAAACCAATATTTTGGCTATGATAAATTTCCTACAGAACATTATGGATATTCTCATACATATCAACAACCTTATGACGGGTATGTAAGTGGACAAATACACGGATGGAAGGATAGTTATGCATCTAATAATTTGTTTTCTAGTAATGTATTTGGAATATACTCCTTTCATCGTGTTTTTCCTTCACTTTTTCCAAAAGAGGAGATGCTAGTTTAGGGGTGGTACGTGTAAACGAGAAACTTGCATCAAATTATACAAATTGGAAGATGATGGAGACTCGGAAGAGCTTGTCGCGCATTAGTAGGACTATTCATATGGAACTTAAACGACGCGGGATAAAGGTTATGAAACCGATGAAGATTCTTATTATGGTGAGTCCGAAAATGAAGATGATTGTGTTGAAAAGGACCAACCTTTGAGACTTTTGATGACGCTAGTGTAGATTACTCGAGCCTTGATCTTAATAATGATCAATCACCTATTCAAAAGGAAGAGCTTGAGGAAGATGCATTTATTGCTTGGCAAAACTTTCTTAAGGAAAGATGGGAGTCCGCGGAAGTGTATGAATGTTCCGACAATGAGGAAGTTATTCCAACTCCGGATCATAATAACGATCCTTCACCTATTCAAAAGGAGGAGATTGGGTGTGACTTACCTATTGTTGTAAACGGTAACACCCGCACAAGAAGATCTTACAATCTATACCGATGAAATTCATTTTTGTGAATGGCCCGATTCCGATGATGAGAATGTTGAAGAGATGATTATAGAGGATGAAACCACATTCATTGATTTTGTGGAAGACCCAATTGAACTTGCAAATGATTTTAATGATGCCGAGACTTTGGTTAAGGTAGAAAATGACGAAGAATGGTTGCAAGGTTTAATAGAGGACCACGATATACAAGAGGTAAGTGATTCACTTGAATTTTTAAGGATGAAGAGGATTCTATAATACAAGAATTTTTGAAAGGTTTGTCTAACCCTTTGCCTATTGATTCTTCTCCTTTACCTCTTATTGGTTTGAATGTATGTGCTTCAAAGTATTTTTGGATGATTTTGTTTCTAAATATCCACCATTGGAAACACTTGATGCTAACACTATGCAGGTTTGCCAAGAGGAATACATGGAAGTTCCCAAATTCTATGTTCTTTATACACTTCCGAGTGTGGACGAGAATAAGTGTGGGGGAAATTTCTATCGAGCGATAATTTCACTATTATTTTCTTGTGCTAATATTTGTATGGAGTTATTGTTTGCAAAACAGGTATTATGGGTGGATCCTCAAATTTTCAGATTGTTAGTATATGGGGAATGAATCATGCAAGAGCCAAGTCGGGCCGTCGACTTTAAAACAAGCGCTTAATGGGAGGCAACCCATCGGTTTTGTATTTCTTATCTTTTTGCTTTTTGTTATTTCTTTTTTCTTGTTTCTTATCATGTTAAAATTTCCCACCTTGACTTTACTAGGAGGATTCAATTACATTGAGGACAATGTAAGGTTTAAGTGTGGGGGAGTGGTTAAGCATGTTTTTAAAACAAAAATTACAAAAAAATTAAAAAATTTAAAAAAAAAAAAAAAAAAAAAAAAGGTTTTACTTAAAAATTCCAACTTTTAAAGATTTTAGAGTCACTAGCATACTTCTAGGTATGTTTACATAGAGATTTTGACCGACATAATTGAACTTGGAAATGTTAGAGAACTACATTCGGATTTCTTGTTTGTTTGAGTGTTAAATAATGGATTTAATCATGCCGGTGATGCGAATTTGGTGCAGGGAGAAGTGCGTTATTAGAGTTGCTGATCAATCATTAGTGGAGACTACCCGTATTCATATCATGAGAGGCACCGACCAGAATTTTCCATCTACTAAAGAGCTTCTTTTGAGTGTGTGTCACCGTAAGTTAATTCCGGGTAGAATGGTGAGCTACCCAACCTCCCACCACTAAAAGCACTACTCTTTGATCTCTTGAGTGCTAATTTTGTCAATCATGAGGGTGACGTCCATGGATGAAAGCTTCCTTCTTGTAGTTCGATTTGCAGTTAGCACCATTCTCTCTCGCGACAACAACGGATCCATAGAAACACATTCATCATCAACAAGGAGCGACATCAAAATCTACAAGGAAAGTTGGAAAAGTTTAAGGTTTATAAGCAACAAACGAGAAAAAGAGCAAATTTCAAATACAAGTAAAGCAACATACAAAGAGCGGATTTTTACATATATGTTGAAGACTTACAATACAATGAGGTAATTTTATATCCAAGAATGAAGACTTATGCATGAAAGCGAAGAAAATTAAAAGGTGAGAATTTTTGAAGTTTATGATTTCAAGACGATACAAGTTGTGAAGAATCAAGCGGTAAAATACTTCTCCCACGGCCATGGTTTATTTTTGTATTTTATTTCTCTTGTTTCAAAAAAAAAAAAAAAAACAAAAAAAAAAAAAAAAAAAAATTGGAAAAAAAAAAAAAAAAGAAAGAAAAGAAAATGAAAAAAAAAAAGAGAGAAAAACAAGAGAAATATTTGTTCTTATTTTTATTTAATGAGCCGTAGGGAAGGAAAATTTATAAGGAAGTTTCAAGCGACGAGGACTTTTAAGGTAAAAGAGTTAAAAATTGTCAAGGATTTATGAAATTCAAGGGTTTATCATCAATAGTTGAAACCGAAGACGAAGACTTTGAAGATCAAGACGAGGAACGGAAGACGTTTCTATTGGATGCCGTGAGAGTGGTGTTATCATAATTGGCGATCGGATGTGAAGGTAAGTAAGTAATCTCATCCTCGATAAAAATGGTTGATTTCCTTTCTTAGAGATCGTCGAAAAAATGGTTTTTCAAAATATTAAAAGATGTGGGTTTTTCAAAATATTTCGGAAGTTGTCCTTCCCACCATTCAACGTGTCGCAGGAATTCTCTCTTCATTCCTACCTGCACACATGTGAGAACCATAAAAAGCTGTCTTTTTGAGTGCAATTATCATAAAATCCATTTTGGTGAGTCAGAAGTCGAGGCGAAATGCTTATTGATCGTTTCTCAAACACGCGTTCTCTCATTATGGTGTGGTTATTTCTCACTCAACATTTAAGAATGAGAATATGTTCTTTGGTATTTCTAACTTCTTATTACTAGCATGCAGAAACTCTATGTCCTCATAACTTTTTGGATGCTTGTGACGCTTGAACGCTTTGAAGTTGTGAGTTTTTAGTTTGATTTGCTCGAGGACTAGCAAAGTCTAAGTGTGGGGAATTTGATAGGTGTAGAATACACCTAATTTACTATCTAGTAGTTTATGCTTTCTTTGCTATTTTTCTTGTAAATTATGTATTTTACACTTGTTTTGAGTTTTGTAGCTACTTTGGAGTCACACGGAGGAAAAAGAAGAAGAAATCACCCAATTTGAGCCAAAAGGGCAAAAAGGTCATTTCACCAAGGAGGGAATACTATATGGAGCCCAGCCAAGGTTAAGGGGAGGTCAAAGAGGTGTCCCTTATCCAAAAGAAGGGGGTGAGAATTGCATTAATGGGGTGTACTTATGGTGGGTGTTTGAATCCACCCACACCCTAATCTCTGATCCATATCCTAAGCCCATCTACCCTAACCATACCCTAAGCCCATCTACCCTAACCATACCCTAAGCCCATCTACCCTAACCGTACCCGGACCCATACCCCGACCCGGATCCGTGTAATTATAATCCTAATCGAGAAGAAGTTTCTCATTATTATCCCAATCATTTCCTTTCACCTGAAGCCGAGAGAAGCAGCCATGGCTGCCGTTAATTTGTTCAAGAAATGGAGATGAAATCGAGGAACACAGAGAGGAGATAGAGGAGCTGCTGATGAAGCTCGGTGATGGGATTTCTGTGAAGATTTAAGCCACAGGAAGAGATCGGAAACGGGTACTTGAGTTGGAAATTGATATGGGTTCGATTGAAAAGACTCAGAGAAGAAGATACAGAAATACTGCTGTGATTTTGGGTAAATAGGGTCTTAATGGCGTTTGACGGATTTGATAGAGGGAGAACGAACCAGAGATGGGGTTTGGATCGAATCAGTGAATGAAGGGGTTTTTGAAGCTTGAGACAGAGATGAATTCAGCTATTGAAATTAGATGGGATCTTGAGATTGAAAAGGGATTGATGGACGTTGATGTTCATGGGTTGTCTGGTGGTTGCTATGAAACTGAAATTATGGTTCTCTCTTTCCCATTTCTGAGCTCGCGAATCAAGATAGGTAGTATGAAGTTTAGGCAATGGAGCAAGTCAATGTGTTGGTGGTGGCTACTGGAAGTTGATGTGAGAAGAAGCTAGCTCAGGTTTTCTGTGAATTGAAGGCTAAATCTGACAAAGATCGAGAATAGTGATGGGTTTGTATTCATGAAAGCAGTGGAGAAGACCTGAGTTGATGGTGGAGTTTCTAGTGCAGATTGAGCTAATGGGTCAGAATTGGTGTTGAGGAATTGGTCTGTGATGAAGCTGGATGTATGAATTGCTGCAATGGGTTTAAGTGGCATGCTCAAGTGAGACGCAATGATTGCAGGCAGAGAATGGAGCTGGCCTGAGATGTGGCTGACCTGGGAGGAACTGGTGTTGGCTGTGATGCTTATAGGTGAATACCAGGTGCAGCTGAGGTGAAAGTGCAGGGTGTGGGTGAAATGGGTTCCTAGATGTTTGTTAGGCTGCAGGTGGTAGAAGCTGTTGAGTTGCAGTCAAGAATACTGGGTCTGAATGATTGCAGGGTAGCCAGATATTACAGGTGACTTGGGTTGTGTTTTGAGCTCAAAGTGGTTTGATGGAGGCCTGAGCAGTGGTGTCATGGGCTGGATGGCAGAGCTGTGGAAAGATAGGCTGGTCTGTGGCATCTTTGCCAAGACTTAGCCATGGTCCTGGTGTTGCCATTGGACTGGAATTGGTGGGTGCAGTATGGAAGGATATGAGCTGAAGTTACAGGAAATGGTGCTGAGCTATGAGTTCAGTTTTGAGTTGAAGGTGTTGTGCTGTGTCTGGCAGTGAGAATAGTGCCAGGGAAGGTTGAGCTGGAGATTGAATCTGGCAATGCTGAGTTTGGCAGGAGGTTATGGAGCTGTACATGGATTGCTTATGAACTAATGTTGATTGAGCAGGCTCTGAAGATTGCAGCTCAGATGGACTTGATCTGGTATGGCTATGACAATACAGCTGAGAATTGTTGCAGGTCTGAAATGAGAAGTGGCAGAGGCTCATGGTACTGTGGTACTAGGCCTGAGATAGTGATGGAAGGGTTTCATGGCTGAAAAGGAGCAAAGAGTCTGTGGTTTGTGGTGATACAATGTTGGCAGAGAGGTGAACTAAGCTACCGAAGAATGCATAGCCATCATGGCTGATGAAGCACAATCATAGTGCATGACTGACACAGCCTGTGCAATGGCCTAGGCTGATTCAGTTCTGAGTCGAATCAATGACTCGCTAGGATAACTCAGTGACTCGGTGACTAAGGACCGAGTCGGACCAAACACTCATTGGGTCGACTCTCTTCTACGTTGACCTGACTAACTGTTGACTGACGGTTGACCCGTTTGACCGTTAGTCCTAACGGAGGACCGGACGGAATATTCCGTCGAATATTCTCTCGACGGAGAAATTTTCAGGTGACCGGCGGCGACGTTTTCCGGCCAAATTCCGGCCACAATCCCAGTTTTCCGGCGACCAAAATTCCAGAATTTTCTATGGACTTCTCTTATGGGTGTGAAGACTTGGGCTAGGAATTGGATGGAGAATTGGACTCAAATTTGGAAAGAGAAGTGGAAGAGTTGAGAAAAGCTTGATTTGGAAATTGAATTGCAAAAGAATAAGGATTCTAATCCTTGGAAGATTTGGAGAATATTGAAGCCTATAAATAGAGAAGTTTTCTACAACTTCTATACATCTCTCTCTATATCTTTTACACACATCTTTACACACAATTCTTTTCTTTTGTTATTCTTTGTGTGAACTCTTAACATGAGTAGTT
This sequence comes from Papaver armeniacum, assembly GCA_023531295.1. Classification (NCBI taxonomy): domain Eukaryota; kingdom Viridiplantae; phylum Streptophyta; class Magnoliopsida; order Ranunculales; family Papaveraceae; genus Papaver; species Papaver armeniacum. Next base: position 38,032 of record JAJJWW010018710.1, on the reverse strand, counting down.
AATCTTATTGATTGAGGATGAATTCCTAGTTCTTAACATATGATTTAAGTTTTTGTTTTTAAATTCTATCTTGAAGATTTTTCACATGATTATCGATTGTTTTTACTAATAGGAGTGATCTTAAAGACATTCATGATTGATTGATAGATTGTTTGGAGTGCACGCTAAATTGATTTGTTAATTTGATCTAAAGCTAGTGAAAGTTAGGAGATAAGTAATCGTTTCTTGACTCTTTACATAAGTAGCAAACACGAGACCTCATGAGGGATTCCGTGGAGCAATTGTGTGTAGAAACAACGTTAGAAAGTAGACCTTGAGCTAAGAGTCTAACTACTAATACTCAACCTAAAAATTCATAAAACCTAATGCATGAGCTAATTACATCTAGGTTGAGCTAATTCTAGGTGGTTCTTTTTGATTAGAATCCGATAACTCGAGAACTTCCGTGTCCGGTGATATAAGGGATTTAGGGGTTTAGCACTGAGCTAGCTGCTTTACCTACGGTTGGTGATAATTTGTGACTAATAACAAGTAGAATAGAACATAACTTAATCATTGTTTCGTAACGAAGAAGGATTCCTTGATCTTGTCTCTCTTATTGCTTTCATCTTTCAACTTTATCTTTTAATTGCTTTGTTTATTTTCTTTTGCTTTTTACACCCCCCTTTCGTGACTATTTTTACAACTAGAATCTCGTGCTCCTCGTGGGATCGACCTTGACTACCCTATATTACTTGTTAATTAGGTAGTAAAGTATTAATTAATTTGTTGTGGTTACGACACGCATCATACCACCACCTCCTTTCCACTATTTTCAACACCATCAGCAATTACCTCATTTCTTCTCCACCATTTCCATGATCATTTTTTCACACCATCTTTGAGATAATCTTTCCACCATCGAAAATTTTATCACCATCATACTTCTCCATCGTCTCCGCCACCGTTAAATAATTCTGAATAGGTAATTAGGGTATGAATCAATAAGATTCACAAAATTACGTCTCTTTATTCTCCTAAAACTCGTAAGTTTCCAAACCCTAAATTTATTTTTGGTTTTATTTTCAAAATGTTATGGATTGATTGTTGAATTGGTTAATTTTATTTTCATGTCGAATGGATGTACCTGGTGCTTTAGGGTAAAAACTGATTCTGCTGTTTTTGGTAAATTTGGCTGTGTTGATGAGAAACAAATTCAAACCCTAAAAAAATGTACTGCACAAGAGTACTTTTAGATTCGAGAGATCAATCTGTGTAAGACTGGCCTAAACCAAGAAATGGTCGTTCCAGATTCAATTCGGTCACAAATCGAAGGAGAAGGGGTTGATCTTAGGGAGGGAAGTGAAGAAGGTGTTTGAGATCAGAATGTTGAATTATGAAGGTGTGGTTGTTTATGACTTGTATCAGAATGTGAAACTGGCTTGCAGAACGTAAGCTATCAGTTCTTGATGTTTTCTGAATACTTGTGTTGATAACACTTGTGTTGTTGATAATAGGTTGAAAGGCCTATTTATACAAGTCATTGAGCGCACCATGATCTCGTAGGAAGTGGTGGCAGTTGAGTAGTGGAGAAGTGGGGTTGTACAAAAGGTAGTGATCATCACGTTCCCATTATGAGGGAAGACTGGTCACCCTTTCACCCACTATCCTCTCATTGTTGTTAACCTCCGTCCTTTCCTGACACTTTATCGTAATGGGCACGTTGCATGCCGTACGCCGTAAACCACTAGACCAATACCCCAGTAAGCATCCCCCAGTTTGTGACATATTTGATGTCTCGAGTGTTTTGTAGGAAATCATATACAGCAGGCTGCTGAATGCGTCAAGTCATGAGACTCGCTGCTTAAAGTAGCATATAGTGCTTTTACTGCTTTTATGTCAAATAATAAAATTATTTGTGGAATCAATATTTATAAAGCATCGTTTATAATTGATGCACATGAAGCATGGCTTTTAAACAAGCTTCAAAAATAATCGATATGCGAAGCATCGTTGTTTTAGAGCTCGTCAAATTAGTCGCGAGTTGAATGTCTTAAAAGAGCGTGACCCGGCCACCTTTGGGCGATCGTTTTGGAGCCCTATGGGCAAGCCACAACTTGGTCAATCATTCCATGTGGATGAGGGATGGCGGTGATTACTGATGTTACCCCGTTGGTTTCTGAAAATAAATCTAGACCATCCGACTAGGCTAGCGAAGTTGGATGGACGATATGATTTGCGACATATCGTGTCATTGCGGCTAATTCAATTTAGGGTTTAAAAGCCATGTGGCCAACCGTTTAGGCTAATCGATACAACGACCGGACATTAGTTTGAGCAGTAGATTGGTCGGATGATAAGGAGCTGCCTTTGAGCATGCTTTGACATCTATTAGGCCGCCTAAAATTGGATCTAAGCCATTCAATTTGGTCGAAGATGGACGAACGTGATCGATTTGCGACGAAACGCGTTACCGCAATGCAACTTTAGGGTTTCCAAACAGACGTGTTCACCACTTTGAGCAATCGGTTTGATGCGCCCTTGGCTTGCCATGGGCAGGTAGGTCAACTAGGGATGGATTTGGGTCGTCGGTGAATGCGCCAGCACCTCTTTGATCATTCGAAGGAAGATCTAGACCTTCCAACTAGGCTAGATAAGTTGGGAGGATGTGATGAATCTGAGACCGTTATGGTCGGTCTTAGCTCGTTTTAGCTCCTCCTTCAACAACGCAATCACCCTAGTTCTGGATAGCGATCAGGGGTGTTGCATGTGAACTAAAGGGATTTCGATCGGCTGGGGTACTAGTGGTTTCGCCAGTGGAAATCATGGAGATTGCCTAGTTCCGCAGGGAAGAGGCTAAGCTTGTTGAATCGAATGGCCAAATCGTGTAGCCGTGATTGGTTTTTTAAGGCCCGACATGGACAGTCTAGGTTTTCCTTAAGAAATTTTAAGCGTATCGATCGTGCTAACTTTTAATTAAAACCGCGTTGACACGTAAATCTCTTTATTAGAGGGTGGTGTAGCTCGCTTGAGTTTTTCATGCGAATATCAATACCGACACTTCGGAGATTCGTGCTACTCATTTAGCAGTGAACACTAATCGTCATGTCATGCCAATATTGAGAGTTCACCGGGGAACATAGCATAGGAAAATACTAGGCGGGCAATGCATTAGTGAATAATGCTGGTGGAAAATAAAATTCACAGAATATTTGGGATTGTTGTTATATGCACCATTCTGAGTGAATTATATATATACAAATATATTTGATTGCTCAATACATTTGTGAGCAAAGAGGTTTATGCACTCGTTACTTTCAAATGGCTTTTGTTCCTATGCAGGATGACAGCGCAATAAATACATGGTTTTATAATTTTACCCTTGAACTAAAAACCACCATCAACATTAAGTCCCATGCCTAGTACGTAACAGTGACATTGTTGCGGGGTAAGCACTAGATGGTGACAGTCAAGAGATAAAATTATCAAGTTAAGGTGAATAAACATTACCGGGGGAAGTGATGGTTGTTTGACATCCGGATCACGATTGTATCTTTCGGATGCTGATTTGATGCAGTTTACACCCGAGCATGCTCTGCCGAAGTAGCTTTCTTTGGGTGAAAGCATTCTTCTTTGACTATCCAACAAAAGTATTCTCACAATTTTAATTAGGGTTTCAATACGATTTGGTCGGCGTTGAATCCCCGTCTATCGAATAAATCTTGTTGTAGCCGTTCAACATATGCTCCCTCTTAGGGTTTCTCAGCGTATATACATATACGGGTGAAACTAAAACGTTCTTCTTGTTTCGAATAGAGATTTTCTTCTTTGAATCCATATATTTTCATCATGTCGACCGGAGTGGATCCTCTTCGACTCAAATTTTGACTCTTCTACCAAACACGGGCGGCTTGTATCCAAAGTATGACTTTGATTATCTCCTAATTTTGAAGTGGTAATTCTTCCTTTTCTTTTTGGACGTCTAACATCATTTTTCGAGTAGACGAATCCATGGGTCTCGTGACGAGTCTCCTGTCCTGGATCCTCCAAGTCAAAAAGATCATACCAGCCTTTCACTAGTGAATAAGCTTTTATTTGTCATGGTTGTAGGTGAAAAAATTTCTTGTTGTTGTAGAGGTACCTATTTGTAACATGTGTAGCGGTGGTTGACGATGATGATCCTGGACACTCCTCTTCCTTCAAGCTCGTACACACCTCGCTCTGACACGGAAACGCCGATTTGGGTATCTCCTCGTCTAGGTACCCAATGCAGCTTTCCATTTGATATTCACATGAAGTGTTTATCTTCTAGTTACCGAACCGTTGGTAAGTTCTTAGTAAGGAAGGAGTTTGTGCCTTTATACACAAAAATATGGAGAAGGTACGGTCACATTGCTACCAGGAATGTGGTGCGACATTGTTAATGCTGGCTTTGGTCACTACGGTGAACCGCCTACGCCCATGGTCGCAGAGATGGAAGATACATCCATTCGTGATGTTGTTGAATCAAGCTTGTTGAAATGTGGGAAAACATGTTACCTACTGCGAATCCATGGAGTTCAACGTGAGATGGTTGCGGCAGCGCCTCGATATCATCAAAGTTGATCGAGCTAGCATCATCGCCAATGTCGTTCCATCTATGAAAGTTATCTTGGAGGAGGAGAATGCTTTAGCCGCGGAATCCGAGAAAGTGGAGTAGGCGATCCAAGACTTGAAGAGCAGGGGAGAAAGGTATCGGGATAGGCTGAAAATGATGCTTTCAAGGGACTACAACTTGTTGGACTACCTTTCTACGAGTCGTACTTGTATTTTATTGTTTTGAATAAGTGGGTGTGAGAATGTTTGATCATTCTTATTTTGTCTTGGGTTTTGAACACTATTTTGGAAAATGAATTGCATTGGGTTTTGGTAAATAAATGGAGTTTACATTAACATGTTTTAACTAATGAAACTTTGACAATTCAGATATGAGAGGAATGAAGAGTGTCTGATTGACCGTGTCATGAGATGGCGAGGGATGGAGTAATGGTCAGGCGTAGTATGCCTTGAGCCATTTTCCATTGATGACTGCTTCTAATTTGCCTCCATCCTCTTTGACAATCTTGTAGTACCGACTACTATATGCTTTGGTGATCACGTAAGGACCTTCCCATTTTGGAGAAAACTTTGGCGCGGAAATGTCTTGCTGAATGTGCTTAGCAGTCTTTAATACCAGATCTCATATTTGAAAAACTTCGAGGTTTACGGCTTTATCATATGCTTTGGAGATCTTTTTCTGTATGCTTGAGCATGCTCTTCCGTTTAATTCTCCCGGGAGTCCGGTATCTAACTCCGCTATTAGGAACTCGATGCTTCGACCTCATTCCATTGAACTCCACTTCTTTGTTGAAATCCTAGCCGACGGGATTTTAATCTTTGATGGGAGAATTGCATCTGCCCATCAACAAGTGAATAGGGAGAAACGCCGGTAGCGCTCCTATGTGTCGTCCGATATGCCCATAGTGCCATAGGCGGTTGTTCGTGCCACGTCCTGGGATTGTCATGCACTGGTCGACTGAGGATTCGAATCAGAGTCTTGTTGGTGCTTTCGGCTTGCCCATTCCCTTGAGGGTAGTAAGGAGTGGAGAAGACCTGCTTAACTCCATATTCTTCAAGCAATTTCTGTACTTGTTTGTTAGCGAAGGGAGTACCGTTATCAGTAATGATGTGCTTAGGTACACCAAACCGGCAAATGATGTATTCTTTAATGAATGATGCGATTGTTGCTCCAGTCATTTCTCTAAGAGGAATAGATTCAACCCATTTGGTAAAGTATTCGATCATGATTATGATGTACTCGTGTTGTTTCGATGATGACGGATTGATTTTCCCAATAATATCAAGTCCCAGTGTAGAAAGGACACGGGCTACTTAGAATGAAGGGAGAACAAGGCGTGTGGATGAGATTCCCCGTGAATCGACATTCATGGCATTTATGAACAAATGCCATTCGCATCATCCTCCATAGTTGGCCCGATAATACTTTTCGTGCACTTGAAGGAATAACTTCTTCTTCCCTTGGTGTTCACCTTCATGTGTTTCTTTCAAAGCATAGTCGGGATTTCAGACTTTGCCAAACATCGTAACGGTGCGCTCCAAAGCTTTTGCGGTATAGGATTCCGTCATGAAACACGAATCTTTTGGCCCTTTTCTTCATCTTGGCATGCATCCTTCTTGTTAGTGAAGCGGCACACCATCGCAAAGATAGTTGGACGTATGGCTCTCGCCATCCCCGGCATATCCAACATTAAGAACTTCTAATTGATGTGGTGGCGCTTGACGATTTGAGCAGGACCCTTGGAGCGCTCGGGCTTGGTCTCCATATCCGGCCGATGTGCAAGGCGTTAAAGGCGTCGGTAAGAGAGTCACCACTAACGTTTTTCCATAGACCTCACCATGAATGCGGTTAAGTTGCAGAATGTGCTTCTTCGTCTCGAGACATCTTGATAGAGACCCATCTGGATTCCGATGGTATAATACCCCATAAAGCATGAAGAAGTTTTGCGAGGGTTTGAGGCTAACCTTCCCTTGGGAAACGAATCTGTTAAGCTCTTGGATAATCGGAGTTCTCCAATCGTTGGCTTGATATCTTTGGACCGCGAAAGCCATATTGACGCCACAGTCAGCCTCCTCACGATCGGTCTCTTTCCGAACCTTGAATTGCAGCTTGCGACTAACGTAGCTAGGCAATCGGCGTGTTTGTTGTTATTACGGTCAATATGGATTATGGTCGCATCAGCAAAGTAGTTCAATAGCTTTTGCGCCTCAGATCTATAAGGGGCTAGTGTTACCTCTTTGAGTGAGTATAATCCATTCATATGATTGACCAATAGCTTAGAGTCGCCCCTTACTTCTAGGTGTGTGGCTCCTGCTTGCCTGGCTAGTGACAACACTATGAGGAAAGCTTCATATTCTGCTAAATTGTTGGTGCAATGAAAGTCCAGCTTGAAAGAATGCGAAAAGACTTCACCAGTTTGAGACACTAGAACTACACCCTCCCCTCTAGTATTAATGCTAGGGGTATCAGAATCGTCGAAATACAATAGCCACACTTCCTCTTTGACAAAAGAGATTTATGGAAATTCCCCAGGAAGGTCTTCATGTAGTGCGGTGGTACCTTCCCCTGGGAATGCGGCTAGTAGATCTGCTCTTTTGCTTGCCCTTTAATATCTCTAGGAGGAGTGCACGTTATGTCGAGCTATGACATTTGGAGAAGCCATTTGGCCGACCTGCCTATCAAAGCCGACTTTAAGAGTAAGAATTTAATAGTATTAGCTATAACTATTAGCACCACTTTGTTCGAAAGCAGGTAATGTCTGAATTTCTGAATAACGTGAACTAGGGCTAGACATGCCTTTTCTGCCTTATGATACCTGAGTTCAGCATCCCTCAAAGTACGACTGAAGTAGTATATAGGGTGTTCAATCCCTTCATCATCTTATTGAGCAAGGAGGATCCCAAGCTGCGAGATCGCTAGAAGGCGTGTAGAGGCATAAGCGGTCTTCCTTGTATGGGAGATTTTATAACAGCTGGTGATGACAATATTTGCTGGATCTTCTGAAACACTTCTTGTTTCTTCGTGGTCCAAGTGAAGCTTGATCCCTTTTTCAGCAAGGGGGTGAATGAAGCGATAAGCTGAGCTAAACCAGGTATAAAACGACGAATATAGTTTACCTTGCCCATGAAGCTCTGGAGTTCTTTCACAGTTCACAGAGGATGCATCGTGAGGATAGCTTGAGTCTTGGCCGGATCTACCTTGATTCCTTCAGTAGTTACTTGAAATCCCAGAAATTTGCCAGAAGAGACCCCAAAAGCAAATTTCAAAGGGTTCATCTTCAGTTTGTATTCACGACACCTTTCAAACACTTGCCGCAAAACGTCTTTGTGGGCCGCTCGAGTTTTTGATTTGACTACTATGTCATCTACATAATCTTCAACTTGTTTCTACATCATGTCATGGAAAATCGCAGTCATGGCGCGTTAGTAGGTAGCACCAGCATTTTTTAAACCAAAAGGCATCACAGTATAATAAAAGTTTCCGAGAGGGGGCTCGAAAAGTTGTCTTACTTGCGTCATGCTCATACATATTTATCTGGTTGTAGCCGCTGTACCCATCCATGAAGGAGAACATGCCATGTCCGCTGTTAGCCATCTGGCCGAACTCTAACTCATTGTGCTCTTACCTATACTCTCAGACCTGCAATCCACCTTTTTATTCACTGCCAACCCAAACTCAAAGCAACTTGACTTGGGGCCAACCAACACTACCACGATTGACACAACGACAACAACCACAGCACAACCAAGGTTGTGGTCACTACATCTCGGCTTCAATACCTTTGCTTTGCCATTTCTCACCGCAACATCGACATCGATAACCCATACTCTCCTCAAATCAACCGCATCAACTCCCTTGCCTTCACTTGCAATTCGGTTTCGATTGACCTGCTTTGTTTATGGGTAAAAATCGTTTTACTGCCGATTTCGGTAAATTCGGTAGGTGAGTGAGAAACTGGTTCAAACCCTAAACAAATGTCTTTGCACGTGAGAACTTTATAGATTCGAGAGATCAATGCATACAAGTCCGGCCTAAACCAAGAAATGGCCGTTCCCGGACTTGCTTGACCACAAAGTGAAGGAGAAGGGTTGATTTGGGGAGGAAGCAAAGAAAGGTGTTGAGACCAGAATAGTTACGGGAGAGTAGTGTCTCGACTTGTATCGAGAAAGTGGAAGCTTCGGAAGCTTGCAAGAGATGAAAGCTTTTGGAGAGCTTGCAAAGTTGCCTTTTACGTGAGTTGTAGTATTTTCTCTGACCGAGACTTGTTATGCGGTGGAAATAGGTAAGACCTATTTATACAAGTCGAGATTGAAACGTACCACAGCCTCATGAAGGAAGAGAGTAAAGGGTGAAATAATGGGAGGAGGTGGTAACCGCATGGTGTTAATGGGTGAAAACGTTTTCACCATTATTTCCTCATTTATTTGACCGCTTTATTCCTTTTCACGCTTTCTTAATGTGAGCGTAGTGTACGCTACAAGTCAGTGACCGCCAAACCAAAACCTGGAAAGCATCCCCAGGTTGTGTTGATATCTCGTTAGTTGCACCTTGAGTGCAAGTGGCGCTTAGTGGCGCGTGTGGCATGTGCCATTGGCATGTGCGGAATGCCCTTGTTACGGGTTGTACTTGACGCAAGTGGCAATGCCGGAGATGCTAGTGGCGTGCGTGGCATGTGCCAATGGAATGTGCGGAATGCCTTGGTGGTAGGTTGTATGTTGAGTGTAAGTGGCAATGCCAGAGCTGCTAGTGGCGTGTGCGGCATGTGCCAATGGCATGTGCGGAATGCCTTGGTGGTAGGTTGCACGGTTTGCAAGTTAGGCTACCAGCGTGTGTGTTTGGAATGTGCCAATGGCATGTGCGGAATGCCTTGGTGGTAGGTTGCACGGTTTGCAAGTTAGGCTACCGGCGTGTGTGTTTGGCATGTGCCAATGGCATGTGCGGAATGCCTTGGTGGTAGGTTGCACGGTTTGCAAGTTAGGCTACCAACGTGTGTGTTTGGCATGTGCCAATGGCATGTGCGGAATGCCTTGGTGGTAGGTTGCACGGTTTGCAAGTTAGGCTACCGGCGTGTGTTTGGCATGTGCCAATGGCATGCGTGGCCATTAGGGCCGTGGCCTTGGTAAGAAAAGCTACCGCAATGAGCATGTTGGCATGTGCCAATGGCATGCGTGGCCGTTAGGCCGTGGCCTTGGTAAGAACGCTACCCGCGAGCATGTTGGCATGTGCCAATGGCATGCGTGGCCGTTAGGGCCGTGGCCTTGGTAAGAAAAGCTACCAACGAGCATGTTGGCATGTGCCAATGGCATGCGTGGCCGATTGGCCTGGTTGTATGGTTCGTAAGCCTAGGGCGCTATATTTGGCATGCGCCAATGGCATAGCGGCTTGGGAATATGGCTTGTGGTGGCGTTGGCATGTGCCAATGGCACGTACGGCCATGTAGACCTAGTTGCACGTTTTGCAAGCCTAGGGCGCTATATTTGGCATGCGCCAATGGCATAACTGCTTGGAAATATGGCTTGTGGTACGCGTTGGTGTGTGCCAATGGCACGTACGGCCATGTTGACCTAGTTGCACATTTTGCAAGCCTAGGGCGCTATCTTTGGCATGTGCCAATGGCATAGCGGCTTAGTTTGGCATGGTTGCCAATGAGTGCGATATGTAGTTTGGTTTTGGCGTTACTTTGCCATGGTGCGCCGGTGTGCGGCTTGGGTTTGGCGTTGTTGCCATGGTGCGCGGTGTGCGGCTTGGTTTGGCATTGTTGCCATGGTGCGCGGTGCGGCTTGGTTTAGCATTGTTGCCATGGTGCGCGAGTTTGGTTTGGCATTGTTGCCATGGTGCGCGATGTGCGGCTTGGTTTGGCGTTTTGACATGCGCTGATGTGCGGCTTGGTTTTAGCGTTGCCATGGTGCGCATGTGCGGCTTGGTTTGGCATTATTGCCATGGCGCGCAGATGTGCGGCTTGGTTTGGCATTATTGCCATGGTGCGCCTGATGTGCGGCTTGGTTTGGCGTTATTGCCATGGTGCGCGGTGTGCGGCTTGGTTTAGCATTGTTGCCATGGTGCGCGTGTGCGGCTTGGTTTTAGCATTGTTGCCATGGTGCGCGGTGTGCGGCTTGGTTTTGCTTTGTTGCCATGGTGCGCGATGTAGGTTTAGCATTATTGCCATGGTGCGCGATGTGCGGCTTGATTTTGGAATTAGGGTTACGTGTGAAAACCTAATCTGGTATTTTGAAAAAATACCCCTATTAATTATTTACACATGAGTTAAATGCTCTTAGTTAATGTGTGTGGGTAACACTAGGTCATGGGGTTTTACGATTTTACCCCTTGTTTAAAAACCACCATCAACATTAAGTCCCATGCTTTAGCTCGGAGCAGGGGGCTTTGTTGCGGAGGTAAGCATAAGATGGTGACAAACTATCAACGACAAACCTAGTAAAGAGAATTGAGGAGGCTTATCGACCTTTTATGAATAGGATTTGGAAACCTTGCCTCTGGTAGTTTTGCACAAATCGGGAGGCTAGCACAATTGGTGGGGCCGTGCGCTGACTTGGGCGACGTTGGGAAGTTGGCGTGAGTCGAAGGAAGCGAGTGTGTTAGTGGTGGGACCGCGCAAGGTGTGCGTGTTTGCGGGCGTGACTTGGGAAATGAGTGTCTTTGCTGGTGGGGCCAGCGCAAGGTGTCGTGTTTGCAGGCGTGACTTGGGAAATTGAGTGTCTTGGTTTGGTGGGGCCAGGCGCAAGGTGTGCGTGCTTGCGGGCGTGGCTTAGGTGGTCATTGGGAAGTCGGTGCGATTGGTGGGGCTAGGTGCAACTTGGGCGACATTGGGAAGTTGGGCGCCCTTGTGGGCCCGCTTCTTACACGCACGCGATTTTGGTAAAGGAAATCCTTCCCTATTTCGGAATCCTCACGCCTATGTATATAAAGTCCCTTTCTCCCGTCTTGCACTTTCATCTTTTCATCCTTTCCTACCGGTGATGAGTCGTAAAGAAGAACCGGCTTCAGTATGTCTTCCGGTATTTCCTTTTTATGTAGGTGTAAACCCTAGGCGTTTTCTTTGCGCATATAATTTCTGGCGTGTCTCTTGTAGAAAATATTGTATGTATGCAACCAGGAAATCTGCATATATTATTCGAAGTAGGAAAGTGCTCCATATATTATTTTGAACCCTAAGAAGGTTCTGCTGAGCGCACTTGAGCCGTATAAAATACCGCGTATATAATTTTGAACCACAAGAAAATACTTGCGTGTGCGGTCTTGAACCCGTAGAAAATCATGTACATGAATCCAGAAGAAGAATCTTGTATATATGCTCCATACGACTTGAACCCGGGAAAATATTGTATATATGATTTTCGGCCTTGAAAGAAATATTGCGCGTGCGATTTTGAACCGTGAAAAATGCTCTATATAATTTTGAACCCGAAGAAGGATAACGTAGGCACACTTGAACCCATATAAAATACCGCATATATAGTCTTGAACCCGAAAGAAAATTCTGCGTATATAGTCTTGAACCCAGAAGAAAATTCTGCGTATATAGTCTTGAACTTGAAGAAAATTACGTATATAGTCTTGAAACCGAAAGAGAATACGCCCTCCTCTTTTTTTTTATTATTTCGGGTTTTCCTTTTGTTGGGCGCGGTTATGTGTCAGGGAGATAATTTTTTTTTTTTTTTTGTGTGCGAGTATCTTGTTACTAAGTTGCTATTAAAAGATGTTACTGGACAAAATTTCGCTTCCTCAAAGGATGTCCATAATTCCAAACCAAACACGGATGATGAGTTCTTCGCTAAAAAACTCGTCTCTTTCGGAAAAATCACCCGGGTTTCGTGCCAATTTTGTTAATCGGTGGTGAAGATGAAAGGAAGACACGTTCGATTCGCCCGAGAGAATACTATACGGTTCTGTCTTCAAAAGGGTATACTCCTCTTCCAATATTGATTTCGGATGTGTCAAAGCCCATTGCGTTCTTTTGGTAGATGGGTTGAGTTCATGGTGAGTAAGGAGCACATAAACACCAACCTGACTCGGCGCGAATTATTGATGATGTCGAGCTTGATAAACCTCTAGATTAGGAAGGATATCCGGGCTTGGTTGCTTTCATCTCAGGATGGTGTTCGGACACCCATACAATCATATGTAGATGGGGTGAGATAACTTTCTCCTTGGAGAGTGTGGCTCTCTTCTTTGAATCTTCGGTAGCGGGAATCTTAAAATCCAATTATCCCCGAAAGTGAGGTGAAGATGCGGGATGACCTTGCCGCTAAGTTGGGTAAGATTACGCTCGAAAGACTCCCTTTGCGAAGTCGAAGGATTACAATCGGAAAGAGGATGAAAGGTGCTTTTATAGCTAGTGGATGTCTCGGTGGTTTCCGGACAGTGGAACACGAACAAAAAGCGGTGATCTTCATGTTCTGCGGCATTTTTGGCTCTCTAGTTGTCTAGAGACATTTTTGATGGCGGTTACGGCAAGAAAGAAAATAAGACCCCGGGAGTTGCTAGCGGTTCTTTGTGAAGTTAGCAAAAGGTGAAGTTCTTCCCATTGGCAAGCTATTCCTCGGTTCCATGTATGTGCATCTGGATCACCTAGTTGCGAACACGCGAGTTTGAATGGTTTCATGAAAGTGAATTCATATGTGCACGTTGCTTTTATGCAAGTCTGGCTATGGGAGCACTTTGAAAGTATGCTCAAACCGATGCCTTCGATTCCCGCGAGTTGGGGGTTCGAATTCTTCGATGGGTGAACAGGCGTCCAAAGGTTGGCGTGAGCTTGGTTAGTCTTCTTGATAAGTCGTATGAAATCAATTTCGCCCATGGGAACCGGTCCATAGGTCAGTGACTCAAATTGACACCTTTGCTTTTTCCACTCATGTCTTTGTCTTCGATGGCGATTTGAGCGTTGGTGAAAACTTGTTCATTCAAAGTGCTTGCGGTTATATGCCATCTTTCTTCATGGGGTCTTTCCGGATAGTTGCTTACAATATTGGCCGTCTTTGCTCGTCACATGGGTTTCGATCAAGGGTACCTCTTGCTTACGGCCGGGTGCTTCCTGAGGATTCATTGCGTCACGCCCTCAATGCCGTGCCCTCGGCGGGTATCCAGCCTTCCCTTCTTACAAATGGGAAGAGTAACCCGACGACCTTTGGATATAATGAGTTACAGTGCGGCGAGTTTATTATGATCCAAGCTTTTGTGAATAACGTGGTGGAGAACGTTAATTTGTAAACCTTCCCAGAGTTTTGAAGAAGTATCCAATGTTGAGAGATCTCAAGCGAAAGTTGCCTAGCAACTCGGAAAGTCCCAGGCCAAGGAACGGAGAACGAAGAATCGTCTTTGGCGGGTTCGGACGGTTTCAAAGACCCTCCTCGGCTCTCGTGTCTTTCGGTTCTTCCAATAACCGGGTATGTGTCGCCTCTTCTTTGGTTTGTCTCAAAACACGTGAATTTCTGCTTTGAAAACATGTGTCTTGTTTCCTCCAGGGCTTCGGTAGTGTTAATGCTTTATTTGCCCTTGCATGTTGCCGGAGACAACGATTTCTTCAAAATTCAGTGACGGCAGAGCCTTCTCATAGCGATGATGAGTCGAAGAAAGAAAAAGTTCGACAAGTGAGAGTGATTCCTCGGTAGTCTCGGTTCTTTTTCGGGAAGTGGTTCGGTGAGTTTGGCGCTTCTTTTCTCTCTTCTTAGTTTCTTCTTTTTGAAAAATGTCTAACTCGAGTTCGCGGGGAGGAATCCGATTCGGAGGATGATTAAGGGTAGAGGCACACTGGCTTGCCTTTGGTGACCACCGGTGACTTGGAGATGGGCGTTAGCCAATTGCCGAGCACGAGATGTGGCTCAAACGGCGGATGATTCTCGATGGTTGTTCTGCGTAGACATGGAGGAAGACCCTCTGCGAGTCGTGAGGCCGGAGTGCGGGCGCCATTTTTGATCCTCGTACTTGGTTCCTTATCCGGGTCATGTCTTTGGTTGGCGGCTTAGGCGTCTTAGGCTAAGCACGGGCGTTGTACACGAATCACAGGAGAAATACGGACATATGGCCACAACCAAGAAAGTCACTAGTCGATTTACCTTGGTTAAGCGTGTGGAAGAGGCTTTATCTTCCATCGAGGATATCGTGAGGTGGCCGTCACACTGCTTGTTTCGAGGACGTTATTGCCGAGGCGGGAGCACCATCGCGACGTGTGCGTAGAAAAGGAGTTCAACACTTCGTGGTTTGTCGAAGGCCTTCTTTGAGATCCAAAAGTTGAAAGATCACGACAATCGAAAGCCTTTAAGTAGGAGATTGCACGACGGGAGGTGGAACTCGAAGAGCTTTCCAAGATGTTGACTATGAAGAAGCGGCTCTTGAAGATGCAAAGTTGACTTTCTCAAGAAGAAGCGGACTTGTTGGATAATTTTCCTTGAATGTTTCTTTTTATTTAGGTTCTTTTTTTTTTTTTTTGAAAGACATATTGGATGTGCGTTCAAAGTTTGACCTTTGATAGGCAGTGGTAGCTTTTAGGGTATTGGATTATTTATGGGATGAATGGTTTTGATAATATGACTCTGATTATGTTTTGGGAAAGGAATATTGCTTTTATGAAAGTGTGTGCTAGCAATAGGCACTTCGGTAGTATGAAGGTTTTACTAAGAACCTAAAAAGATTCGTATATCTTGCTTGCGATCTAAATTTACTCACTTCATAGGTTTTTGTGAACATGTAAAGGCCTTTCTCTCCATGTAAAGGCGGTTTTTACTTGTGATATGCATTGTCGGCAAGTCCCCAATCTTTGGTAGCATCTTGGCAAGTCCCAGGTTTTTCGTGTAGTTTTACAACTAGTAAAAGTTGCACAAGTAGTTGAGTCGGATTGAGTCGCCTTCCCCTACCATCTTGACATCTGGGTCGAAGAATGAGATCGGCGATCGACATTGTAGCCGATAGATCAATCCTCCATTGTGGTCGCCAATTGTTTATGGGTAAAAATCGTTTACTGATTTCGGTAAATTCGGTAGGTGAGTGAGAAGCTGGTTCAAACCCTAAACAAATGTGCTTGCACGTGAGCACTTTATAGATTCGAGATCAATCTATACAAGTCGGCCTAAACCAGAAATGGCCGTTCCGGACTTTGCTTCGGTCACAAAGTGGAGGAGAAGGGTTGATTTGGGGAGGAAGCAAAGAAAGGTGTTGAGACCGGAATAGTTAAGGGAGAGTAGTGTCTCGACTTGTATCGAGAAAGTGGAAGCTTTGGAAGCTTGCAAGAGATGAAAGCTTTTTGGGAGAGCTTGCAAAGTTGCCTTTTGCGCGAGTTGTAGTATTTTTCTCTGACCGAGACTTGTTGTGCGGTGGAAATAGGTAAGACCTATTTATACAAGTCGGGATTGAAACGTGCTGGCCTCATGAAGGAAGAGAGTAAAGGGTGAAATAATGGGAGGAGGTGGTAACCGCATGGTGTTAATGGGTGAAAACGTTTTCACCATTATTTCCTCATTTATTTGACCGCTTTATTCCTTTTCACGCTTTCTTAATGTGGCGTAGTGTCTGGCTGTTGTGACCGCCAAACGAAAACCACGGAAAGCATCCCCGGTTGTGTTGATATCTCGAGTGTTGGTTGCACCTTGAGTGCAAGTGGCGGCTAGTGGCGCGTGTGGCATGTGCCATTGGCATGTGCGGAATGCCCTTGTTGCGGGTTGTACTTCGGCGCAAGTGGCAATGCGGCCCTGCTAGTGGCGTGCGTGGCATGTGCGATGGCATGTGAATGCCTTGGTGGTAGGTTGTATGTTGAGTGTGGCATGCCCGAGTGGCAATGCCCAGGCGGTTGTGCTAGTGGCGTGTGTGGCATGGCGTGTGGCAATGGCATGTGCGGAATGCCTTGGTGGTAGGTTACGGTTTGCAAGTTAGGCTACCAGCGTGTGTGTTTGGCATGTGCCAATGGCATGTGCGGAATGCCTTGGTGGTAGGTTGCCGCGGTTTGCAAGTTAGGCTACCGGCGTGTGTTTGGCATGTGCCAATGGCATGTGCGGAATGCCTTGGTGGTAGGTTGCACGGTTTGCAAGTTAGGCTACCCGGCGTGTGTGTTTGGCATGTGCCAATGGCATGTGCGAATGCCTTGGTAGGTTACATTTGCAAGTTGAGCTACCGGCGTGTGTGTTTGGCATGTTCCAATGGCATGCGTGGCCATTAGAGGCCGTGGCCTTGGTAAAAAAGCTACCCGCCGAGCATGTTGGCATGTGCCAATGGCATGCGTGGCCGTTGCAGGCAGTGGCCTTGGTAAGAAAAACTACCGGCCCGAGCATTTGGCATGTGCCAATGGCATGCGTGGCCGATTAGGGCCGTGGCCTTAGTAAGAAAAGCTACCCGGCGAGCATGTTGGCATGTGCCAATGGCATGCGTATGTTAGCATGTTGCATGCGTGGCACTCTTGGCCTAGGTTGTATGGTTCGTAAGCCCTAGGGCGCTATATTTGGCATCGCCAATGGCATAGCGGCAAAATATGGCTTGTGGTATGCGTTGGCATGTGCCAATGGCACGTGCGGCCATGTTGACCTAGTTGCACGTTTTGCAAGCCTAGGGCGCTATATTTGGCATGCGCCATGGCATAGCGGCTTGGAAATATGGCTTGTGGTGCGTGTTGGTGTGTGCCAATGGCATGTGCGGCCATGTTGACCTAGTTGCACGTTTTGCAAGCCTAGGGCGCTATCTTTGGCATGTGCCAATGGCATGGCGGCTTGGTTGGCATGGTTGCCAATGAGTGCGATATGTTTTGGTTTTGGCGTTGCTTCCATGGTGCGGCCATGTTGACCTGGTTTGGCGTTGTTTCCATGTAGTGCGCTGATGTGCGGCTTAGTTTTGGCATTGTTTGGTGCATGCGTTAGTTTTGCCATTGTTCTTAGTGGTCTTGCGATGTGCGGCTTGGTTTGGCAATGTTGCCATGGTGCGTAGTGTGCGGCTTGGTTTGGCATTGTTGCCATGGTGCGCGATGTGTGGCTTGGTTTGCTTGCGTTGTTGCCATGTGCGTATGTGCGGCTTGGATTGGCGTTGTTGCCATGGTGTGAGTGTGTGTCTTGGTTTAGCATTGATGTCGCGGTGCGGCTTGGTTTGGCATTGTTGCCATGGTGCGTGATGTCGCGGTTTTGGAGTTGTTGCCATGGTGCGCGATGATGCGGCTTGGTTTGGCATTATTGCCATGGTGCGCGATGTGCGGCTTGGTTTAACGTTGTTGCCATGGTGCGCGGTGTGCGGCTTGGTTTGGCATTGTTGCCATGGTGCGCGGTGTGCGGCTTGATTTTGGAATTAGGTTTTACGTATGAAAACCTAATCTGGTATTTTTGAAAAAAAACCCCTACTAATTATTTACACACGAGTTAAATGCTCTTAGTTAATGTGTTGCGGGTAACACTAGGTCATGGGGTTTCGATTTTACCCCTTGTTTAAAAACCACCATCAACACACACAACAACTTTTGACACCTCTGATTCTTGAATCCGTTTCAAACCTCATTTGCCATCTCGAAACTTCAATGACATCATTCCCATTTCTTCTCTTAGGGTTCTTCTTCAAATAACGACCTTGTTTGCAACTCCATCGATAAACCGTAGCCTCGGCGACAGGAGTTGTATGTATGTTTTAGAATTTGTTTTGTTTGATTTGCTGAGGACTATCAAAGTCTAAGTGTGGTGGAATTTGTGGTGTTGTAACACCATGATATTTATCTATTGTTTATGCTTTCTTTGCTACTTTTCTTGTAAATTATGTATCTTATGTTTGCTTTTTGAGATTTATAGGCGCTTTGGAGTGGGTGGGCAAAAGAAGTGAAACTCGGTAAAATCCAAGCTTTCTTCTCATCGTCTTGAATAGAATGGAAAGAGAGCAAGCTAGCGACGAAAGAATGAAAACCCTTCAGGCATCAAATGAGAGAGTTATGAGCAAAATGAATGATTAAACGTGTTCCGTGGGAGTGACGGTGCAAAAGATCCTTGGTGGCCTTATCCAATGGTTGAGTGCATGTAGTTGTTGTAGGATGTTCCCCTTCCTTCGAATCCGACCTTGCTCGATCATCGTGCACTTGAGTGACGCCGATTTAGGGCTCTCTTGTCAGAATATAC
This sequence comes from Papaver armeniacum, assembly GCA_023531295.1. Lineage (NCBI taxonomy): Eukaryota > Viridiplantae > Streptophyta > Magnoliopsida > Ranunculales > Papaveraceae > Papaver > Papaver armeniacum. The sequence goes on along the minus strand of JAJJWW010018710.1, from coordinate 19,369 downwards.
TTCGCAGGTTTATGGTTTGGGACTCTATGAGGTGTCTCTCCTCAAATTATCGAATGTTGGTGGTTTCTGGTGCGGAAAAGAATTGAATTTGTCCTTCATGCGAGGATATGGAAGACATACGGCCATATCGCCACTGGGAGCGTAGTGAAGTGTTGTTCGTCCGCCTTGGTTTCCGTAGTGAACTGTTTTTTGCCAATGATTTGTGAGATGGAGAATGTGTCCATCCGTGCCTGCGGAGTCGCCATTCAAGGTGGAGAACATGGTGTCACCTGTGAATCCTCGGGAGTTTAATATCCAGCTGGGTCACGGATCGTCTCAATATTGTGAAAGTCTCCAGTGATACTCTGGCTGGTGTGATTGATGTTGAGGACCTCTCACTGACATGGGGTGCACGCAATAGGACACGCCTCTCGAGTAATCGAGATTGGGCTTCCATCTCCAGGCCAATAAGATCCAAGTCGTTAAACGACAGTGAGGGTTACTTGATGTTATCCGAGACTTCGGCATGGACATGTTCAAGTTGTTGTGAATGCTGTATGGTGGAAAACTTCGGGCGTTCAGGATGAAATAGGAGACGTTCCATTGCCGATGCTGCTTATCAAGTCTTCCCGGACTTTGTTCCAAGTTAATCCTTCAAACCATCTTCTCAATCTCGGACTATCGTATCGAATGGGATGCGGTGAGAAGTCCCAGGTCATACTTGGTTTGATATGATGGCATGGATGAATACGTGAATGTAACCTTATGGCGTGCTTTTGGAGTTTTCTGCACATGTACGGGCTTCATGTTGAAAAATTCCCACGGCTCGTAAAACCTCGATAGTGATGATGTTGAAACTGCACAACCTCGGTTGAGGGGGTGAAAGCATCCACGCTAGTAGTCCCCATCGTAACCTTACTTTTTATTACACGCCTTTGAACTCCCCCTCCACGGGATTTGATATAAGCCTATCGTACTCTTCGGATGTGACACTGGATGCTCGAGAAATTACATGATGACATATTGGATAGTGCAGGCTCGGATCCTCCGCGGCCTTGTAAAGTGTTGAGCGTCTTAGACAGAGGGGTGATGATATTCTTTTCCGCACCCTTGAAGAGCAGAGGACCTTGTTGTGGGTACGGCTTTTTGGTGGACTTGTGGTCTTGAAGTTTTGACAATGAAGGGATCCGTATATCTTCCCTCCTCAAGTATGGTTTACGTGTTTCCATCCTTGTAGTAATTGCTGGCTGCGGTGAAGCTCTGGCCGGGTATCAACGAATGAGGGCAAACAGTTCTTGGTAGGATATAATCGGGAGAGACTACATTGTCGTGGTAACAAAGTAGTTAAGCTGATATTCTATGGGCTTCCGTGGAAGTAAAAGGATTGGCTGGATGCGTAAGCGAGCAAACCGTCCATGATCATGAGTTTTGGCGAGATGGATTAAAAGGTGTCCATGACTTCGAAGATTGGCTGGTCGACTATGTTTCTTGATATGGGGAGGCTACACGACCCTTTCGCGAAGGGAGTGGGGCGTTGAAGGCGAACGTTGATGCGAAGCGCTCTTTGAGAACGTTGACGCGTAGCTACTCGAGAGAACGCCGATGCGGAGCTATCAAAGAGAACGTTGAAAACGGCGTCTTGCAACTCGCAGCCTGACGGTTACCATTTTGAAGTCGGAGGTCACGCCTCGCCAAACTCGACATCCCTCAAGAGAACAGAGGTTAGGAGTCCCCGCCCATCTATCGATCGTGCTTCCTAGATGTAGGATCATAATATCGCAATGCATTGGGCTCGCGGGAACAATAAACGACGGTACCGCGAGGGGAATCATGAGGAAACTAAAATAAACGCGCGATGGGAAATAATGACACACAAAAAGTGGGAAAGACATGGAACCTGGCGAGGGTTAAGAAGTGTCGCGAGATTGAATAGTTGTACATTGGCGACACTTCGCGAGACATTCCCGAAAATAAAGGATAGCTTAGCTGTCATCCACTATGTATTACCCTATATAAAGGGTCGAGTGAGTCTGTTGTAAGGGGGGAGCTTTTTAGAATTGTTAGGCAAGTCATTAGGAGAGAGAAAGTTTAAGAGCGCTTTAACTTCTAAGTGTAATTCTATTTTCCTGTGAAAACACTTTATGAATTCAATCAATAAATGTTCTTGATCTTACATCTTCTAATGGATTAATTAAGCAAAATCGAGTAAGGGTGTAGTGTGGGAAATCCTGCTACTACATATGCGCTAGAAAGCAGGGGCTGTGCGAGGGATTGACGTAGAAATTGGAAGGAATTTGGATTAACGAAAAAAGATTTGGAGAAGATACTCAAAAATTCATTGGAAAGAAAAATGGCTAGAAGAAGAAATGTACAAGGGCAACCAACGGTTGTAAGAAGAAGTGGGAGACTTGCTGGAGAAATGGAGGAATGAAACAGGAGAATCATCAAGGATGAATAGGAGAAATGATGGAGAAGATCAAAATCAGCCACCAATCTCCCAGAAAGTAGCGAACACGTAGGATTATGATAGAGTAAGTGTACATACTTGGAGATCCGATTACGAAGACGAGAGAAGAAGAGGAAACGGTTGGTGAACAATGGACAAGGAGGAGGAGAGCAAGAAATGAATGGAGAAATGAATCCGGGTAACGAAGAAATCGCAGCATTAGAAAGATTGAGACAAACAATACGCGAGGAGAGACGGCTAGAGGCGGAGGAACGAGCAAACTTGACAAGACAGAACCATGAATTGAGGATGGAAAACATGAGGTTGCAAAATAGGAGATCTAGAAGTAGCGTGAGATCAAGTTCAAGGTCGAATGGAGAAGAAAGAAGAAGAGTTTTACCAACGAGAAAGCACCAATGAAGAAACACAAAATCCGAATATAGAGCATGGCGAGAGAAGAGGAGAAATAGAAGATCGTTATATTCCTCGGCCTCAAAATCTTCAAAATGAGCGGAATAGGGAAAATCAAGAAACATGCCACTCAAGAACCGAATAACCCAGCTGAAGGGAGAATAATCTTGCACGGAGAGAAGAACTGAGAAGAAACCGAGAGATCGAGGATGACATTGAGAGACACTACATTGAACAAGCGCGACTAGCTCGCGAGAGAGAAAGGCTAAGAGAAGAAATGGAAAATCAAGAGATGGAAGAAGCAATCCGGCGAATAATCATGACAACCGCGAGAGAAGAAGGGAACAAAATCGTACCAATAGAAATATTAATGAAGAATATGAGAGGGTGCGAGATGATGAGAGCTGAGAGGCAACCAAGAAGAGAGAACAACCGATATAATGGCGTGCGAATGACGAAAGAAACGAAGAAGAGCGTCGCGAGGAAAGAAGAGGAGAAAATAATGAGCGGGAAGGTCAAGATAGGCACGAGCGAAGAAGGAGAGAAGCGAGCTAAAAAGACCAGTAGAATCAAATTCTGAGGCAAATGAACAAATCTTAAGAGAGCTAGGCTGAAATGAGAGGATTCTTGAACAATAGAAGGGAAGGAGGAAGGAGACAACCGGACGGCGAAGCCATCGCGGCCGCGAAGAACCCTTTCACGCTAGAAGTACAGATGGGAGGAATACCTCCCAAGTGCAATCTACCTGCATTAACCAACATCTTTGATGGAACAACCTGTGCGATACAACATATTAAGGCTTATATGAGATGTATGTTACAATGGGAGAACCATGATGCCATATTGTGCAAATATTTCGCGTCAAGCTTAATAGGAGAAGCACTAAAGTGGTTTGAAAGTCTACCAAGGAATACAATTACATCATTTCACCATTTACAAGCCACATTCCTGGAGCATACATAAGTAACAACTCTTCACGACCGGGTATTGAAGATGTATTCGAGTTGAAACAAAGGGTTGGCGAGAGCTTAAGGCGATTGACAATAAGATGGAGAACCATGTGTTAAATGGCGGGACGGGTTGAGGAGAGATATCTCATCCTCTCATTTGTGAATGCTCTCTTTGCGACCAACTTGTTATACATTCAAATTTTAGAGTCAAAATACAATCACGATGGCGGAAGCTGAGAATTACAAAAGAAGAATATATCGCCTTAGAAGAAAGACAAAGAATGAAATGAATTCTTATCCGATCGCGAACACAAGCTCGAATGCTGCAGGCAAGCTTGTTTACCTCGATTCATCAATACGGTGGCGAGCACTTCGCAAGGACAAGAGCAAGGAGAGGCGATGAGGGACAGCGAGAAGATAGTAGCCATGGGAAGCCATGATCAAGAAGAGTTTGAACGCGAAAGGAATTACTACAACCGTAACAATAATAAGATTCGAGAGGCTAGATCATGTGCAAGAAACTTATGGTGGACGAAGGAAAAATAACCGTGGAGGGCGAGAGAAGTCATAGAACAAGTATGGGAACAAATTAAGATGCCTCCACCGAATGCTAGCGTTGAAAAGATCTGGGAAGCTATACTTGTGATGGAAAATGTACCCGCACCTTGGAATGTTGGAATGGAACCACCGCCAGGCGATAGACGTCATGAGTTTTGTTCTTACCATCGCTTCCATGGGCATCAAACAAGCGATTGTAGAAACATAAAGAGAATTATTCTCGGATGATTGATCGGGGGAAGCTGAATCACTTTCTAAAAGGAGAAGAAAAAGGCCGAGACATTACCACCACCACCGAAATGCACGGAACAAAGTCGGGCGAAAGGGAAGGAAACATTTGTGATAGAAATCGGAACGAAAGCCAAAAAATTTGAATTGCAACTCTATCGTCCACTCTTATCGCACAATCGAAGATTTTCATGACAACGTGCTCGGTAGAGTCTTTGCGAGAGATGCTGATGATAAAGAAATAATGAGCACAGCGAGAACAACTGATTAGAAAAGTGGCAGTTGAAGACTATTTCCTTCTCTGCAGATGAAGTGCCAAAAGGAAGAGAAACACATGATAGCCCGTTGGTTGTGAAACTAGAGATTAACCCGAAACCAGTTGATGGAGAAGATGATGAGGCGAGAAGCTTGTTGGGCGATCAACCGAATCTTAATCGACACCGGAAGTTCGGTGAATATTCTCTTCTACCATACTTACAAGACGATGGGAGGAAAAGATGAGGATTTGATCCCCTCTACATACAAGATATATGGCTTTAATGGCACTGCAAACAAACCAAAGGGAGAGGTTCACATGAGAATACCTATACAAGGACTATCAACAGATATTTTATTATGTGTTGGTTGACGTGGAATCTCCATACAATGCGCTGATTGGGAGGCCATGGCTTCATGAAATCTTGGGAGTCGCGTCAACATATCATCAATGTATTAAATTTCCACATCCAAATGGCATTGGTATTATACAGGGAGATTGGAAGGAGTCGCAACAATGTCATGAAGTAGATATAGAAAGCTGCGAAGAAAGGAATGCCAAAAGAAAAGGTTGGAAACAACATGTGAGAGATGAGCAGAGAAAAGAGAAATTGATGGTGGATGCCATAGAAATAAGGACTGAACGTGCATCGCGAGGTGAATGCCTAGAGACAAGCGAATATTATGGTAACAAAGAAGTAAAGGATATGAGGAACAAAAGGCATAAGAAGTGAATAATCAACAAAAACGGGAGAAAAAATAGCAATTGAAGTAATGATGTTCGAGAAGCTACATGAGACAAGAGTATATGAGAATTCGGTTAAGAAAGAAAAATGAAAATACTGAAAGCGATTGTGCGAATACTTCGCAAACAAGTATCGACAAATAATGAAACATGAATGATTGAATGATTTAACAAATATAAATGCGCAAATGAATGGGACGAACCTTTATGGCGTACACCTAGTTCGCGAATAACATTTCGTAAGAGGCAAATGTAAGACCTAAAGTCGTCATATAATGGGGTATCTCTCGCCGTGTTTCAGGGGAAAGGTTACACCGCTCCTGAAGCCTGAACCATGAAAATTTGGGGCCCATGAAAGCCTATCCTGAAGAGGTACCTTGGATTCCCAACTATATATGTAGGTTATACCGGTTGGGCGACCGAGGGTCTCTTCCTAGGAGTCGATGTATGCTCAAGGCGCCGAGGTACACGGTTGAGCCGAGTGCCGGGATGGATGAACCTACCCTGGCCATTCTTGGCAAGTCTTGGCATGCGTTGCACTCGCTTAAGAAAACTCCACTTAGGGTGCGGTCTCGTAACCATGAACCATATAGGTATAAGGGACAAGAGGCTGCGAAAACAACTGGTTGTTGTTAAGACCGGATGGGAGGATCTAGTCTTGTATGGCCGATGTTTCGCCTCCTTGAAGGGGCAACCGGGGAGATGATAAGGGCGGTGCTCTCCATTAGGGGGAGTACCAAAACAGACGCAAATGTCATGAGGCTTTGTTTTCGCAAGGATACTTAGGCTTGTCATATTTGTGCAAATGATCCTGGAGGCAATAATACTAACGCGAGGTAAGGCGAGATCAATGGGTCTTTGCACGAAAGTGTACGGACGTCTGCGATTTCGTCGCAAGACAGCAATGTCATAGGACTTTATATTCGCAAGGATATCTAGGCTTGTCATATTGTTACAACTAAAACATCTGAGAGAGGCAAAAATACTTGAAAAAATGATAAGGCAAGATCAATGGGTCTTTACATACAAGTGTAAAGACGTCCTGCGATTTTGTCGCAATGAAAGGTGGCGGGGAGGACCTCTAACTAGGGAGGTCGACTTGGAAGACCACACAAAATGATAAGGCAAGGTCAATGGGCCTTTGCATGAAAGTGTAGAGGTGGCCTGCGACCTTGTCGCAGCAAAAAGAGATAGCATTCTCAATTCATAAAGATATCTGCGACCTCGTCGCAGCCATACATTTCAACAACATTAAAATTATTATCCAACAACATACATGAGGATAACTAACTTCTTCCATCGAAGATAAATATCGAGAGGCAAGTATGGGAATGGAAAAGATGGAATATTGTTATTCATCTTCGACGAAAGAGTTATACATTAATAATGTTAGCCAATTATATTACAAGGAAGAACTACCAAAAAAGGGGAGTGAAGATTGAATTCATGAAAAAGAGTTCACTATAACAAAGATACAAAGAATGTACGGATATTACACGCAACAAAAGAAAACAAAAAGAATTATATCTTTGGTGATTCTTCTTCTTCATCTCGATTCTTGATTTTATTATTCTCATCGCGAATTTTCTTCTTCGCCGGCTTCACTATCGAAACATCGAGACATGTAGATTCTCGGGGAACCTTTTCAAGAAGCCGAGGATATGTATGCAAATGGATGTTGGTGTTTACAAACATACTCCATGGCTCCATTGCGAAAACGAACGGCATCATTATTAAAGTTCTCCACTGTCGTTTCAAATTGTTTCTTCAACTTGGAATACTTATTATTACGGAGGGAGAGACTCTTCGCGAGCTGTTGTTTTTCAGATTCAAGTTCTTCAATTCTCGTTGGAAAATTCCCGGCGAGTTGTTCTTTCTCAGATTCAAGATCCCTAATTCTAACCTGAAGTCTCTTCTCAGATTCTGCAAATAAGTAACAACAAGTTAATAATTTACAAGCAATACTACAAAAGTAAGAAGTAGTAAGGTGTAATAAATAACCTTCTCTATCAGATATCATATCTTTAATCAAGGAAGTATGCTCGGCGTGAAGACTAACATCAACACCTAAGTTATTCCTGGCATTATCTAAAACTTTCGCAGCCCAGGCGAATTCATCGTCACTATTTATAACAAGGAGGGAACGAATTTGATCTTCTCGCTCACTAAGCAAGGAGTTACGTGAAGCAATTCATCCCGTTCAATTTGTAGTTCAAGGAGAGATTTTTGAAATGTTGCTAATGCTTGTGCACCATTGTTAGCAATGCGATCTTTATCATCTATAAGGTCGCTAATTTTCTTCCTCAAAATTTTGATTTCTTTATTGGACTCGAGAAACATTCGTTTAAATTGGTTGGCGACACTTAAACCAGATCTATGTTCAATTTCTAAAAGACGATATTTGATCCAAGTTCATTTAATGAAAGGGAGTTAATTTTGTTTGATGAACTACTTAAAGAGTCGTTGAGGTGAGCGAGAAGAAGGTTATTATCCATAGGATCGGAAATGTATGGAGAAGGATAGCCTCATCGGAGAGATTATATACATCTGCGAAAGTAATAAGTTAGGTAGCAATATGCGACCGATAAAATAAAAATAGTGAAAGGAGGAAAAATTTTATACCATAAAGTTGTTGATTGGCGTTTTGAAGAGTGGACACCTTATCCTTTTGGGAGTTAAGTTCGGTGTTTAACTTTTGAATTCTCTCGTCTTTATCGCGAGATGACGCGCTCCGGTCTCTAATTCTTGAATCTTCTTGCTCAATTGCAAATTCTTCTTTTCAAGATTGTTGCGTCTTCTCTCAAGGTCTGAGGCAACTACAAAGGAAGATCTTCCAACCTATAAAAGAAGATAGAAAAATCATTAAAACATATATATATACTAAACAATTTAAAGTTAGCGGTGGAAGTATGCCCGTACACATACCGAGAGACCCAAGTGCATTCAAAAGGTCGGGAGACACAACTCTGAGACTCCATTGAATGAATTATTGCCTTCCAGTAAAGCAGCATTACACACGTTTGCGAGAGCCCCGCAAAGAGAAGCTAGGGGAGCATCTCCCATTCCTTGGAAACAGTCTGAGAAGATGCTGGATAATTGATCCATGGAAGAGCTGGTCGATGGAATCTTCTTGGCGAGAGAAGGATTCGATTCATTATTATCCTCGTCAGAAAATTCAGAGCTTGAGCTAAGGCGAGAAGAGGATTGGACCTTTCGCTTCTTAGTTAAGGGGGCAGAGGATTTACCCTTGCGAGCGACAGTTTTACCCTTACTTTTAGTCTTCGCAGCAATAGTTTCTTCAACTCCAACCTTCGCATACGCGTAAAGATAAGAAAGCGAGAGGCAACAATATTGTTTTAAATAAGAAGAAAGGAAGTGATTCTTACTTCACTGTAGCGATCGAAGCAATGTCAAAGTATCCTCCAGCGGATCCTTTTTGTAGCTTCTTCTCAACCTTGGCTATCTCGAAGATTTCACAAACTCAAAGAATTATAGAAAGAAAATTACGAAAGCCAAATTTGAAGTCGGAAACATACCTCTTTCTTCTTCTCAGGCCATTTGAATTCCCAAGGATGATATCCTGCGAGATTCGCGGGAAGAATATCGAGCCCGCGATGTAAGGACCATTTAAGATCAAGGGTACGACCCACCATTTCTCATCTTTGGAATGACGAGGAGAGGTATTATTGCAGGTGCCAATCAATGTCTTGCATGAGTAATTTATCTTCGGAGACATTATCCTTTTTCTTCGCACGAATGCCCCAAATGAGATCTCGCATTCACCATAGTTATCACCGAGTAATTTTCAAAAGTTTTCCACAAAGTGTATTTCTCAACAACTATTTCCAAATCTGCGAATTTGGGATTTACGCGATATTAGGGTATAAAGATCCTTTGCACACTGCGGACCGCGAACTCAAGCATCGGAATACAATCGCCACTTAATTGATAAACAACCCGAGAGAATTTTTCATGGGCGAAATTTCATAAAATAAAGGCAACTCAGAGTTGTACAAGGGAATAGGAAGTCACGCGAGAAGCGGACCCGAGCGAGACTATAATCTTTTGATCATCACATTGATGATCGGAGAAAAGATTTACTGAGAAAGAATAGATGAGGGTTCTTGATCGGGAATGGTTGACGCAGTAAAACCCTTCTCGAGCAACTTCAACTTCTTCAAAAGAAGTTTTGTATCCACGACCGATGGAAGCCATTTATCGGTATGGGAATGGATGGAAGATTGGAGATTAAAAGCAGCGCTAAAAAGGATGAGGAAAAGCTTTGCGGTAGCAGGAGAGCGCAAATTGCGGAAGGAGAGAATCAAAGAAAAGTTGCGAGACAAACTAAAAGATGAAAAGGAGGGGAAAAGAAAACTATATATAGGGGAAAAGAGCCTCGAGAAAAACGAGGTCATTTAATGCGAAGAGACATGAATGGTCAAGAATAAGTCATTTGAAAGAGACGTGTCGAGAAAGATATTAATAATCAAAATCCATTGTAAAAGTACAAAACTGAAATGGATAAAGATAGCGATCAGCTTGTGAGAATATTATAAAAACTTTTATGATACTCCTCCCTCGCAAGAGAAGTATGAGGAGTAATGGGAGACGATACTTCTCAAAGAAGCTTCGGAACTTCGCAAAAGAATAGAGGCAAGTACGTACTTTTCAAGTACGTATTCTTCCCGCTCGTTCCTTCATCAACAAAGATCAAAGATTACCACAACAACGGATTTTTCCTTCAAGATCGCTCTTCAAGCAATATTCAAGGAAAAAGAGGCAAGATGTAGGATCATAATATCGCAATGCATGGGCTCGCGGGATCAATAAACGAGCGGTACCGCGAGGAGTCATAGAAACTAAAATAAACGACGCGATGGGAAATAACGACACACAAAACAACTGAAAGACATGGAACTCCGGCGAGGGTTAAGAAGTGTCGCGAGATTGAATAGTTGTACACCTGAAGCGACACTTCGCGAGACATTCCCAGAAAATAAAGGATAGCTTAGTCGTCATCCACTATGTATTACCCTATATAAAGGGTCGAGTGAGTCTCATTGTAGGGGGAGAGCTTTTAGAATTGTTAGGCAAGTCATTAGGAGAGAGAAAGTTTAAGAGCGCTTTAACTTCTAAGTGTAATTCTATTTTCCTGTGAAAACACTTTATGAATTCAATCAATAAATGTCTTTGATCTCATATCTTCTAATGGATTAATTAAGCAAAATCGAGTAAGGGGTGTAGTGTGGGAAATCTAGCTACTACACTAGGAGAGGTTGGGGTTTGGGAACGGCTTCCCTGGATGGAAACGCCTGCTTTCCTGATGTAGTGTAGTTGAGGGGTGCAAATATGTCTTGACGCTACGCCATGGAGAAACATAGAATCTCACATAACTCAAGCTTCATCATAGATCGTTTGACTTTGTGGGCGAAGTTCCCATTGTGCGGTCCCGACGAGGGAAGGATCTCTCAGAACTCGGAGAGTTGTTGATGTCCCTTGCTTTTGATTTTGGAGAAGTCTTTCCTGATCTTTACGTGTGACGAAATTGGATTGCTTATCCCCTTCTACCGGTCGTTCAAGAGAAACACGAGCCTCTTCATCGAACGCGTCCCGCTGAAGTATCTTTTGTCTTTTCATCAAATCAACAACGCTAAAAGGAGGTCGGCTTCTTCCGGATCTTCCAAGATCTTGCCCGATGGTGGAGTAGCGTTTCCTAGATGACGGTTGGAGCCGCCATGCTTGAAGAACCGTTAGGGTGGCGGAAGTGGCTCTGGTTACTCGTGATCGTAAGTGTATCGTGCGAGATGACACAATTTTGATCACGGCGTCTTGGAGCTATGGCGTTGTTTCAAAGGGCGAGGATGGTGCCGAAAGGGCGCAAGATGTTAGGCGCTAGAAGGATGCGAACTGTTAGCACATAGTGTGGTATCAAGGGCCGGCATGCGCGTGCAAAGATGTGCCCTGGCATGTGCGTCTGGTAGGCGTGTCTGTAAGCGCGTCTGGTAGGCGCTTCTGGCATGCGCGTCTGGTAGGCGCTGGATCGTCTTAGAATGGGCGCTGGCTTGGTGTGGACGCTGGTTAGGCGTGTGGAATAGCCTTTATCTTCCATCGACGATATGCGTGAGGTGACCAGGTCACACCGTTTCAAGACGTTATTGCCGATGGGAGCACCATCGCGACGTGTGCGTAGAAAGGAGTTCAACACTTCGTGGTTTGTCGAAGGCCTTGCTGAGATCCAAAAGTTGAAAGATGCAAAGAACCGAAAGCATTTCCGCCGAGGAGATTGCACGACAGGGAGGTAGAACTCGAAAGCTTTCCAAGATGTTGACTATGAAGAGAGCGGCTCTTGAAGATGCAAAGTTGACTTTCTCCAAGAAGAACATACCTTTGTTGGATGATTTTCCTTGAATGTTTCTCTGTTAAACTTTCATTTAGGTTCTTTTTTTTTTTTTTGAAAGACATACTGGATGTCCGGTTCAAGACTTGACCAGTTTTGGTAGACAGCTGGTAGCTTTTGAGGATGTTGGATTATTTCTGGGATGAATGTTTTTGATAATATGACTCTGATTATGTTTTGGGAAAGGAATATTGCTTTTATGAAAGTGTGTTCTAGCAATAGGCACAAGACGCAATAGTATGGCGGTTTTATTAAGAACCTAAAAAAGATCGTATATCTTGCCCAATCTAAATTTACTCACTTGCAAACACGCCTCTCCAAGTAAAGGCGGCTTTGCTTGGGTAGCATCGCCGTTAGTCCCAATTGTCAGGTAGCGTCTTCACGAGTCCCCAGTTTTCTCGTGTAGTTTTTGCTGGTGAATGGTAACCGGGTCGTGCAGTAGTCGAGTCGGATCGAGTCGCCTTCCCTACCATCTTGACATCCGGGTCAAGAACGAGATCGAAACATTGTAACCGATAGATCAATCCTCCCCGCTGGGTCGCCAATTGTTTATGGGTGAAAATCGTTTCGCCGATTTCAAAATTCGGTAGGTGAGTGAGAAAACTGGTTTAAACCCTAAACAAATGTGCTGCACGTGAGCACTTTATAGATTCGAGATCAATACGTATAAGTCCGGCCTAAACCAAGAAATGGCCGTTCCGGACTTGCTTCGGTCACAAAGTGGAGGAGAAGGGTTGATTTGGGGAGGGAAGCAAAGAAAGGTGTTGAGACCAGAATAGTTACGGGAGAGTAGTGTCTCGACTTGTATCGAAAGTGAAAGCTAGGAAGCTTGCAAGAGATGAAAGCTTTTTTGGAGAGCTTGCAAAGTTGCCTTTTCCGAGAGTGTAGTATTTTTCTCCCGACCAAAGACTTGTTGTCCGTGGAAATAGGTAAGACCTATTTATACAAGTCGAGATTGAAACGTACTGGCCTCATGAAGGAAGAGATTAAAGGGTGAAATAATGGGAGGAGGTGGTAACCAAGCATGGTGTTAATGGGTGAAAACGTTTTCACCATTATTTCCTCATTTATTTGACCGCTTTATTCCTTTTCACGCTTTCTTAATGTGAGCGTAGTGTACGCCGCAAGTCAGACCGCCAAACCAAAACCCCGGAAAGCATCCCCGCCTTTGTGTTGATATCTCGTTGGTTGCACCTTGAGTGCAAGTGGCGCCGCTAGTGGCGCGTGTGGCATGTGCCATTGGCATGTGCGGAATGCCCTTGTTACGGGTTGTACTTGAGCGCAAGTGGCAATGCCACAACCGCTAGTGGCGTGCGTGGCATGTGCCAATGGCATGTGCGGAATGCCTTGGTGCAGTTGTACTTGAGCGCAAGTGGCAATGCCGAGAGTCAGTGGCGTGCGTGGCATGTGCGGAATGCCTTGGTGGTAGGTTGTATGTTGAGTGTAAGTGGCAATGCCAGAGCTGCTAGTGGCGTGTGTGGCATGTGCCAATGGCATGTTCGGAATGCCTTGGTGGTAGGTTGCACGGTTTGCAAGTTAGGCTACCAGCGTGTGTGTTTGGCATGTGCCAATGGCATGTGCGGAATGCCTTGGTGGTAGGTTGCACGGTTTGCAAGTTAGGCTACCAGCGTGTGTGTTTGGCATGTGCCAATGGCATGTGCGGAATGCCTTGGTGGTAGGTTGAACGGTTTGCAAGTTAGGCTACCAACGTGTGTGTTTGGCATGTGCCAATGGCATGCGTGGCCATTAGGGCCGTGGCCTTGGTAGGAAAAGCTACCAGCGAGCATGTTGGCATGTGCCAATGGCATGCGTGGCCGTTAGGGCCGTGGCCTTGCTAGGAAAAGCAACCAGCGAGCATGTTGGCATGTGCCAATGGCATGCGTGGCCGTTAGGGCCGTGGCCTTGGTAGGAAAAGCTACCGGTGAAGCATGTTGGCATGTGCCAATGGCATGCGTGGCCGACTTGGCCTAGGTTGCATGGTTTGTAAGCCTAGGGCGCTATATTTGGCATGCGCCAATGGCATAGCGGCTTGAAAATATGGCTTGTGGTACGTGTTGGCATGTGCCAATGGCACGTCTGGCCATGTTGACCTAGTTGCACGTGTTGCAAGCGTAGGGCGCTATATTTGGCATGCGCCAATAGCATACTGCGGCTTGGAAATATGGCTTGTGGTACGCGTTGGCATGTGCCAATGGCACGTACGGCCATGTTGACCTAGTTGCACGTTTTGCAAGCCTAGGGCGCTATATTTGGCATGCGCCAATGGCATAGCGGCTTGAAATATGGCTTGTGGTACGCGTTGGCATGTGCCAATGGCACATACGGCCATGTTGACCTAGTTGCACGTTTTGCAAGCCTAGGGCGCTATATTTGGCATGCTCCAATGGCATAGCGGCTTGGAAATATGGCTTGTGGTACGCGTTGGCATGTGCCAATGGCACGTACGCCCATGTTGACCTCGTTGCACGTTTCGCAAGCCTAGGGCGCTATATTTGGCATGCGCCAATGGCATAACTACTTGGAAATATGGCTTGTGGTACGCGTTGGCATGTGCCAATGGCACGTACGGCCATGTTGACCTAGTTGCATGTTTTGCAAGCCTAGGGCGCTATATTTGGCATGCGCCAATGGCATAGCGGCTTGGAAATATGGCTTGTGGTACGCGTTGGCATGTGCCAATGGCACGTACGGCCATGTTGACCTAGTTGCATGTTTTGCAAGCCTAGGGCGCTATATTTGGCATGCGCCAATGGCATAGCGGCTTGGAAATATGGCTTGTGGTACGCGTTGGCATGTGCGAATGGCACGTACGGCCATGTTGACCTAGTTGCATGTTTTGCAAGCCTAGGGCGTTATATTTGGCATGTGCCAATGGCATAGCGGCTTGGAAATATGGCTTGTGGTACGCGTTGGCATGTGCCAATGGCAAGTACGGCCATGTTGACCTAGTTGCATGTTTTGCAAGCCTTGGGCGCTATATTTGGCATGCGCCAATGGCATAGTGGCTTGGAAATATGGCTTGTGGTACGCGTTGGCATGTGCGAATGGCACGTACGGCCATGTGGACCTAGTTGCATGTTTTGCAAGCCTAGGGCGCTATATTTGGCATGCGCCAATGGCATAGCGGCTTGGAAATATGGCTTGTGGTATGCGTTGGCATGTGCCAATGGCACGTACGGCCATGTTGACCTAGTTGCACGTGTTGCAAGCCTAGGGCGCTATATTTGGCATGCGCCAATGGCATAGCGGCTTGGAAATATGGCTTGTGGTACGCGTTGGCATGTGCCAATGGCACGTGCGGCCATGTTGACCTAGTTGCACGTTTTGCAAGCCTAGGCGCTATATTTGGCATGGGCCAATGGCATAAGCGGCTTGGAAATATGGCTTGTGGTACGCGTTGGCATGTGCCAATGGCACGTACGCCCATGTTGACCTAGTTGCACGTTTTGCAAGCCTAGGGCGCTATATTTGGCATGCGCCAATGGCATAGCGGCTTGGAAATATGGCTTGTGGTACGCGTTGGCATGTGCCAATGGCACGTACGGCCATGTTGACCTAGTTGCATGTTTTGCAAGCCTAGGGCGCTATATTTGGCATGCGCCAATGGCATACGGCTTGGAAATATGGCTTGTGGTACACGTTGGCATGTGCCAATGGCACGTTGCGGCCATGTTGACCTAGTTGCATGTTTTGCAAGCCTAGGGCGCTATATTTGGCATGCGCCAATGGCATAGCGGCTTGGAAATATGGCTTGTGGTACGCGTTGGCATGTGCGAATGGCACGTACGGCCATGTTGACCTAGTTGCATGTTTTGCAAGCCTAGGGCGCTATATTTGGCATGTGCCAATGGCATAGCGGCTTGGAAATATGGCTTGTGGTACGCTTTGGCATGTGCCAATGGCACGTACGGCCATGTTGACCTAGTTGCATGTTTTGCAAGCCTAGGGCGCTATATATGGCATGCGCCAATGGCATAGCGGCTTGGAAATATGGCTTGTGGTACGCGTTGGCATGTGCGAATGGCACGTACGGCCATGTTGACCTAGTTGCATGTTTTGCAAGCCTAGGGCGCTATATTTGGCATGCGCCAATGGCATAGCGGCTTGGAAATATGGCTTGTGGTACGCGTTGGCATGTGCCAATGGCATGTACGGCCATGTTGACCTAGTTGCACGTTTTGCAAGCCTAGGGCGCTATCTTTGGCATGTGCCAATGGCATAGCGGCTTAGTTTGGCATGGTTGCCAATGAGTGTGATATGTAGTTTGGTTTTGGCGTTGCTGCCATGGTGCGCAGTGTGCGGCTTGGCTTTGGCATTGTTGCCATGGTGCACAGTGTGCGGCTTGGTTTGGCATTGTTGCCATGGTGCGCAGTGTGCGGCTTGGTTTGGCACTGTTGCCATGGTGCGCGGTGTGCGGCTTGGTTTGGCATTGTTTCCATGGTGCACGGTGTGCGGCTTGGTTTGGCGTTATTGCCATGGTGCGCGAGTGTGCGCTTGGTTTGGCATTGTTGCCATGGTGCGCAGAGTGTGCGGCTTGGTTTGGCATTGTTGCCATGGTGCGCAGTGTGCGGCTTAGTTTGGCATTGTTGCCATGGTGCGCAGTGTCACGGCTTGGTTTGGCATTGTTGCCATGGTGCGCAGTGTGCGGCTTAGTTTGGCATTGTTGCCATGGTGCGCGATGTGCGGCTTGTTTTGGCATTGTTGCCATGGTGCGCGGTGTGCGGCTTGGTTTTGGAATTAGGGTTACGTATTTCGAAAACCCTAATGCGGTATTTTGAAAAATACCCCTATTAATTATTTACACCTGAGTTAAATGCTCTTAGTTAATGTGTTGCGGGTAACACTAGGTCATGGGGTTTTACGATTTTACCCCTTGTTTAAAAAACCACCATCAACACCAGGCTATGATACCACGATTGATTTTGTTTTCCCACCAAATATTTTTCAACCAATTGTTGGAACGTATAATTTTCAGATATGTCAATTATTAAGTTTTGAGGCTAAACCTAATTACTTTAGGAGATTAGGGTCGACACATTTGCTAAAGAATGACCACTCACCACCTGTCAATCACCTGTGAGTCAAGTCTCGATTGACTTAGAGGGATCCCCGGTTATTCAGGTTATTTTTATGTGCTTCTAAGTTCTTAGTTGAGTATTTCCAGACTCTAGAACCTGATCGTCAGGATCCTTCCTTTGAGGAAATCCAGCCGATGAAAACTTTTTATCTAGACCCTTTTATAGAGCCTGAACCCGAACCACAACTAGATGTAGTTGTCTTAAACAAAAAAATAGATAAGGGTGTGTTGGATATCTTCCTTGTCCATTGCGGTTTCCTCTTCTTGTGGTTAGCACTTTTGATCCAGATGACCGCAGCTATTCCTACATATTATATGATTCTTCGAGGTGACTAATCCTTTCCAATGTCTAGCTGAAGACTTTAAACTTAGCACTTCTTGGGAGGTAACCCAATATTCATGCGACATGGTAATATCTTTCCTTATCTCTTTTGCTTCAAATGGTAACAGTTTCTCCTTGTTCATGTTTTTAATTTCATCTTTAGAACATTGAGGACAATGTTAGATTTAAGTTTGGGGGTATGGGAGAAACCTTTTAGTTGCAGTATTAATAAATAAACTCTAGAGCCTAGAAATTTATGCTTATTTAGGTCGGACTAACCAATCTAAGTGGATGGAAACATGTTGGTTGTAGGGGTTGAGGAACCAATCTGATTAGATGGAAACGTCTAGAAGAGTCTATTCATAAAAGCACAGAGCTCACATGTTAGAAAAGAAAACATGGTAGTTTCGCCATATCCTCGTGATGGAAACATCGAAATAATCCTGATCACCTCTTTTTATTTTTCTTTTTACCATTTGCTAGGGTGAAATAGAGTGACTGAGATACAAAAAAAAAAAAAAATTGAGACCAGACCATCAGACCAACCGGAATAAATTCAATAAAGTCGACCACTGGAGCCCTTGTATATGCCAGTTGTGTTGACCTAAAGTTAGGATTATCGACCACTTGGTCCCCTAGTATATTCCAAATTGGGTTGATATTAGTCGACCCAGTATCTCACCATTAGGATAGGTTCACCTTAGTCAACATCATCCACGTTTTTCTCTACATCCATCTTCTTAATCTATCCATGTGATTGGTTGACTCTGGTTTATGATGTCCATAAACTATCTGTGTAGAGCTCTGTCACTTTATATGAATTTTAGTATGCTTGAGTGCAAACTCGTGTACAACAATTGGAATTTCGCATCAGGATACTTCCTCCTGTAGTCAATAAGTATGCCAACCAAGGAGATTCTTTAGTGCCTTCCAAGGTTACTCGTAGATAGCTAGGGTGCTGAGAAATGGTTTTGTGGGTACACCTGCAAACCCTCCCAGATTAACTCGGCCCCTTTGGGGCCACCTAGTGAGTTAGAATTTTATTTTTTTAGTTTTGCTCGAGGACTAGCAAATAATAAGTTTGGGGGTATTTGATAGACGCATTTATGTGTCTAATTTGTCCTCAATGTTTCGTATTGTTAATACTCGTTTTTTGTCCTTATTATGGTGTTTTGTGTGTTTGTAGGTATTTTTGGAAATAAAGTTTGTTGGAAAATTCATCTCGAAAAGTTGCTCGAACACCCCGAAGGACATTTGCTAAAGGCACCCTCATGTTGGTTAAGGGGCACCTCAGGGCACCCCAGCTGTTAAAGGCGCCCGTGTTTTGGATCAGGGCACTTCATCACCTACCTTTTAAATTCTGAAATCTGGCGGGAAACTATGGCAGCAACGAACCAGATTAGGGTTCGGATTTTGGAGCTGTTCTTGGGAGATTCAACCGTAGAATTTGGCTGGGATGTGTTTGTATTGACTGAACAAGGCTGGTAAATCTGTTCGATTCAAGTAGTTTGGGATGATATCGGATTTGAGGATAAAACAGGGAACGTACGTGTATCACCTGCGATATTCCCTGTATTAAATTTGGAAGAGATTTTAGTCGAAGATTTTACCTGATTTGGATATATTTGGTCCTGTGTGACTAAACCAGGGATGGTAACGTGTTTCAATTCGTCCAACAAGGACTTGGTCGTCGGTTCAATACAAATGTAGGATCAGAATATCGCAACATCAATATTTCGCGAGACTAATAAATGACGACATCCCGAGGGAGTCGCAGGGAAATAAAATAAATGACGCAATGAATGACGACAGCCAGAGCATGAGGAAGATATGAAAATATGGCGAAGTTTAAGAGTGTCGCGAGAATCAATACATGTACGCTTGCGATATTTCGCAAGCCATTCCCGAAAATAAAGGACAGTTTATGTGACGGACCGGAAAATTACGCCTTTGGCGCGTTGCCCCGCAGGCAGTAATCTCCCCGATGCGCCATGATGAAGC
>JAJJWW010018708.1:0-49842 GCA_023531295.1 Papaver armeniacum | reverse complement strand
TGGGTGTTTGTATCTCAGATGCTTGAGGCTTGCTGATGCTCCCCTTTGTACTCTTGGGTTAGCAATAGTGCTATCTGGAACGTCTGAGATAGCGTTTGAATTATTTTTTTATAAACCCTTGCATTACGCGCCGGACCAAATCGTCCAAATCATGAAGCAACACAAGGTGAAATTACTTTTGTCTTACGCTAGTTCCATGAGTTCTTCGAAGTTTTGTGATGATTTAAACAATTTGCATTGGTGAAACTTTGAGTATTTCTTGGAGGTTTTCTCTGGTTGGTTAGACGCGTGCCCACATTACCCGTTGGATCTTTGTGCGGCATATGATGTTTGGGATGGGGTGCGCAGGTAACTACAGTTGGTTATATGGGTTGTTTGTTCTTATATTTGAGTTAGTGTTGATGTGTGCACCCAATAGTTCTCATGTTTGTTTAGCTTTGAGTATAATCAAAGAGGCGGTGATGCCACGATTCCACGCTTGGAGGTGCATCTTTGGAAAGTTGTTGGAACCGATGATGTTTCTTATATAGAGTGCTTCAAATGTTGGTAAACCTTTGTGGTTGACTTTCCACAAGAAAAGTCTAATTTTTGGTGGGAAATATGCTTGCCATATTCTCCGAGCTAGCTGATTGGTGCTTTGCAATGTTGATTGAGTTTGGTTTGCGGGGGCGAAAGAGGGATCATTCACCAATCTTGCATATCCATTATTGGTTGTGTAATTGCATGTTTTGGAGTGAGGCCAAATTGGTTTGTCCGGGGTTGCTGGGTTGGGTAGGTGAATGCTCATTACCACGTTTGCAGTTGTTGGAATAAATGTTTGTAATATAGCTTCATAGTTCCAAGTAAATGCATGTGGTGCAATGAGAGTACTGACCAAATTGTCTCCTGCATTTCCCAAAATTGAGACGTGTGAATGCTTAGGTATCCGATTATCTTTGATTTTGGTTGAATTTCCATCCCCAACCTGGATCCCACAATTATCCTGCACAAACATAGCTACTTTATAAATATTTTTTCCGGTTAGCACTTGCCGAGTCTGGTGGCTTAGGTATGGACCTAGGGAAAATATATTGGCCTTCAAGATACTTTGTCGAGTACAAGGTGTTGCATATTGTTGTTGGATGGGTATGTAATTGCCATACTCTCTTCCCTAGTGAGGCATAGTTGTGATTCCTGCTATGTCTGATATCCAATCCACCTTGAGTCACCAACATGTTTGCTTTGTCCCATCCGATGGTGTGTAATTTCCTTGTACTCTTTTCGTGTCCCCAAAAGAAATTTCTGGCAATCTGATCCATTTTCTTGTGAGCGTTGACTGGCATTAGCTGCGTCTGCATGATGTGGTTTGCCGTTGGGATTAAAGACGTGTTGATTAGTACTCTACGCCTTGCTTGGTTTAGAAATTTAGCTATCCAACCTCTACTTTTCCTTTTTAGTTTATGCAGTAATTGTGTAAACATCCTAGAAGAGTTTCTCCCTTGCTTAAACTGTATGCCTGGATATGTGGGTAGGTTGGGAGTGGTGTTAATATTGAAGATGCGCCGGCCAGGTTTTTGGTTTGTTGGGATAAGTTGGGATGGTGGATGAGAGTTGATTTTTGTTTATTAATTGTTTTGCCTGCCGATGTGGAGTAGGAGTAGAGTATATTGTTAAGGTTGTCAGAGGTAGGTTGATCCGCTGCACATGTTATAAGCAAATCGTATGCATACATCAAATGTAGGATGGGTGGTGCTTTTGAAGAAATTTTCAAACCTTTCAATTTCCCCTGTGATTCCAGCCGCACCAGATTGGATGAAAGAATTTCCGCACATAAGATGAAGATGTATGGAAACATGGGATCTCCCTGTCTAAGTCCTCTTTGTGGTTGAATATTTTCATGTGGGATGCCATTAACTTACATAGAGTATGTAACTGAGGTTATGCATAGCATGACAAATTCAATAAATTTATTTGGGAATCCTAGAGTAATCAAAGATTGTCTCACAAAACCCCAGTCGATGCTATCATAAGCTTTCTGGATGTCCAACTTTAAAGCAATTTTTGGTTTTTGTGTTTCCAAATTTCGATTAATTATATATCCAATGCAATTATAAAAATTAAAAAGTATATAAATAGTGAAAGTTTCCTTCCGATAAATTGTGGCATTACAGCCATCAAATATTTGTTTCAAGTATAACATGACTTGTTAACTGAAAATGCAGATGAAGCTTTAAATTTTCTGGCACGGCTACTAGTCTTAATAAAAATGAAGACGGAAAGAAAAATGAAGATAAATGGTGAACAAATGAATGCAATATGCCTTGATATCTCATCCGGAGACATTCAAACCGGTGAGACCACAGAATTAACTATTTAACAGTAGATTCTAACGGCAGGAAGTCTGGGACATATTCTCTAATATTTACCATTATGGAACATATCGGTGAAATTCGGATATATTCCCAATTTTTTCAAATAAATGAAAAATTTATCGCAATACAATCTGAAAATTGGACGGACAATTAAAAGATAAAATTGGACGGACAATTAAATATGAAATTTGTCCCATAAACAGTATAGGCAAATGGAAGATTACATGATTAACGACACCTAAAACCTGGTTATGAAATTAAAAATAAATTCTGGTAGGGTTACCAAATAAGTTAATGTGCCGGCCCTTACGATAAGGTAAAGGAGCACATGAAGATAATAAGAAGAAACTCCACTTGGCAATGATCCTCAAAAACAGGTGGCCAAGAATCAAAGAAGAAATCAAGCTACCTAATATAACCCAGCTGTCCTTGTCTCTTTGATTATTTTGTCGATTTTGGTCTACAAGTTGAGAGAACTCCTTTTATCGAATTCCACGATTCTCCCAACTATAACGAACTTCTTCATTTCCTAACCTCTATAACACCGCTGTCTTTTTGGACTCGCTCTCACAACCCAAACAGAGTGCCTTAGTTTAACAGCATTATTTCCAAGTTCAACTCTCACTCCCTCACTCTCTGTAGTACAATTATCTATCAATCATAAAGAACTCAAGATACCTATATTCTAAGTAGTAAAGTACAATTGAAAGGAGAAGAATAAGAAGTAAGAGAGGCAGAGGCAGAGGAGGTAGAGGTAGAGGTATGGGAGCTCAAAGAACACCTCAAAGAAAAAATCAACAACGCTTGAATTCTTGTTTAGTTTGGATTCATCATACGCCACTATCAACAACAACAACCAATCATCTACAGAAGAACTTCTTTCAATCATTTCTTATTGCACAAACTTCATCTACACTTTCGTCGATCCATTAGAAACGGTATCTCAACAAGATTTCAAGAAGCTTAAGCTCACTCAACTTCTATCTCTTTTGAAATCACCTGAAAACAACCTCTTGGATGATGATGAAATTCAATCAGCCCTTGTCTCGATGATATCTGCTAACCTATTTAGACCACTCCCACCATGTCCAAATGCTTCAACAACGCCAGTTGATTCACCTGATGACGAGGAACCCATGGCGGTTCCTGTACCTTCCTGGCCACACCTACAAGTTGTATACTGTATTCTTCTACGACTAGTCATAAATGCTGACCCGAAAACTCTACGTAATCACATCGATCATTCGTTTCTTGGTAATTTACTCTTGCTCTTTCAATCAGATGATCCTAGAGAGCGCGAGACTTTGAAGAATGTGTACCATCGGATATACTCGAAATTCACATTTTACAGGTCAAATATGAGAAAATCAATGATAAACGTGTTCTTGCACTATGTTTGTGAGATGGAAACTCAGTGTGGGATCGGAGAACTGCTCGAAATATGGGGAAGTATCATTAACGGGTTCGCAGTTCCGATCAAGGAAGAGCACAAGTTGTTTTTGGTTAAGGTTCTAATTCCTCTTCACAAGCCCAAAGGCATTCAAACTTACCACAGGCAATTGGCTTATTGTGTTTCTCAATTTGTACAGAAGGAAACAATTTTAGGTGAGACTGTCGTCAGAGGGATTTTGAAGTATTGGCCAGTTACCAATTGCCAAAAGGAGGTTTTGTTAATTGGACAATTGGAGGAATTGGTTGAAAATATTGATCCCGGTGAGTGTAAGAAGTTGGCTAAGCCATTATGTGCACAATTTGCGAAATGTTTGAACAGTTGCAACTCACAGGTAACATCCTTATTTTCATATTCTGATCACCATTCCTGAACAACTAGATGTTCTAGTCTTGACGAAAGTTTTCACATACACTTGATTTTGGATTTGCTTTGCAGGTTGCAGAGCGAGCCCTGTACCTATGGAACAATGAGAAGTTTGTAAAAATGGTGACACTGGAAATGGAAGAGGTGTTTCCTGAAGTGGTGCTACGCATTGAAATGAACCTTAAGGGGCATTGGAGTAGGAGCATACGCCAACTCACAGAAAGCATAAAACCGATGCTGGAGGAAATGGACCCAATTATGTATTCCAAGTGCGTCAAAGAGACTGAACATAGAATAAACATGGCTGAGCAGGAAGAAATGGAAAGGAAGTTGAAGTGGGAAGAACTAGAAATGGTCATCGCCAAGAAACAAAATCTTTGATAACCCCGCTGTAAGAGGATCCATGGACACTCTTAGATGGACAAGGTCGGACAAGATTTGCGTCATTTTCTCCGCAAACCCAAACGATAATGAATTTAAGTCTAATATTTTGATGGTATATTCTTCTTATAAGACTCTACATTCTTACAAAAAAATGAGCACAATTCGAGATGTATAAAACCAACATCTACCCCTTTGAATATCGATCGTTCAAAATTAACGGTTGAAATTAAGATCGGTAGATGGTCGGGTTCTTATCTCGAATTGCGTTCATTTTTGGTAGGAATATAAAGTCTTATAATATGAACATATCATTAAAATATTAAACTTAAATTCATTATCGTTTGAGTTTCTTTAAAATGGCGCAAATCTTGTCCGACTTGTCCATCTAAGAGTGTCCATGGATCCTCCCTCATTTAAAATTACATTAATAACACAAAGAACCTGACTGCTTTAATTTAGCCTTTCAAGAGTTTTTTTCTTATCAGAAGGCCATGCTTCATATACTTGGATAGCACTTCAACTCTGCTTGGTTTTCTTCCAACTGGTGAGTGAGGTGTCTTCATAGTTCATACAAGAATGCCAAATTCTGTATTATGTTCACTAAATACCCTTCACTTTAGATATTTATATCCTGGTATCAAAACAATCTATATACAAGAAGACAGCCCGAATTTGGGATACATACAAGACTCAATCCAAACCAGCAAGAAAAATAAGCACCGAGGTGCTGGAACGGAAATTGTCTACACTAAATTGCTCTATTTAAAATTACAACGGTCAAAATGCATTAACATCGCATGGCACCTTAAAGTAACCATCCGGCACGGCACTAGACCATCTTTTGTGGTAGAGAGGTGTAGTTCAGAAATATCTTATAATCAAATCAAAAAAGGCTGCACTAAAATACGAGCAAGAGAGTTTCATCTTCCTATCATAAACAATTTAAAGAAAAAAAATATCAGATCAACCAAGAAAATTTATCACTCATGAACAGATTTACTATTATATCACAACCAGTGGAAGGTGAAAAGAGAAATGACAAGAGACAAAATTATGACTTAAAAATGGTATAAAAAAATACTCCTACTCTTTTCTTTTTTTTTGACTAATGAATACAAAACAAGGGGGGAGAGGTCAAAAATGTTTCCCAAAGTGCTTGAAAAGCCGCACCCATGGAGTCCATATTGACCTCACAAATCAGCCTCAGCTTCTTCAGATCCACAACTTCTGACTGCTGATCAGTAAAGAACCACCATTTAAAAATAAAAACTGAAGAATCCATGGTACTTCATATTCTGCTACGGGATCTCCACAGTTTAATCCTTTGTTTTCAGTTTAATATACTCTCCCAGGGCAACTACGACTCCCGCAACCTCATCTAAAAACCTCCCAGAGGTCTCACACATATACAGCTCCAAACTGTTGACTGATGTCAACCACGACAAGATAAAACACAAACATTTGATCAACACAGTTATACTTGATATTTTGATAATTTTTCCTTAACGGCAGGATCCAAAGCTGACATGCATTGTTCCCATGCTCCATCCCTTAGCATCTATACAAAGATTCGTCCAAGTTTAGGTTACTTTAGTGCCTTATAAAATTAGTTGCGCAACTACAACTACAAATGTAAAATGTATAAACAAGGAAGCTAACCTGTTTATACCCATTCAACACTTGACAAACTTCATCATGCAATTCCTCGCTCCTTATTTCCTGCCAGAAGTATTATCATCAGATTAAGAACTTTTTATTTTCAGATAGTTGTTTAAAGTCAAATAATTTCATGCTTACGTGCCAACTTGCAATAGCTATGCACATGTACGCAAGAGAACTCAATGCCCCTGAAGGATTTGCTCTAACCTGCAGAAGTTTGTAACGTTTATCAGATAAAGTTAATGATCTCAATCTACACATAATAGGATAAGTTATAGGCATGTACCATTGCACATAGACCCCGGAAAGCATCCTCCTTCTCAACATCATCACGGATCCTGCCACAGTTCAGTTGCTTATGAAACAAATCTTCAACAACAAAAAATTTTTAAAAAAACAATAAATGAAACCATGCTCCAGATTCCAAGTCTCTAATTCCGACCATGTCTACTATCTCCAGATTCTACACGGCTACACCATCAAAAGAGAATCTAATAAAAGCATAAAAGCGTTTACTTATAGTCTATTGACACCACAATATTAATAGGAACAAACATGTGTCTGTGGGTGTAAACTGTTTTGCACAATAATATCAACAAACAGCTAATTACTCAATGGCAGCAGAAGGTGGAAGAAGTTTATCCTACTTGGACAAAGCAGTACACCACGATTGCATGAAATGCTCCATATGAGGTGATACAAGATTGGGACAGACCCATGAGAGTCTTCCAAGAGTGATGGCACTATTTTCGACGAGTGACTTGTGGAGAGCCTGTTCAACATTACAAAGTCAAATAAAAGATAATGGAAATCCCAGAGAAAGGGAAGCTAGTGATGGCACAACCAGATCATCGCATACCTGTGCATTTTGCAGAATAGGGACTAGGCATGAGATAACTGTCATCACAACAGGAGAAACTTCTTGGCGAACCTGAAATTAAGTATTATCAATGTATGTCCATAAACCCCACCAAAATGGGTAAAATGGTTAATTTTCTGAAAGTGGTGGTACATTTTTCATTACTTTCACTGGCATTGGATTCAGAGACTAAAACTAGGAAAACTATAGGAGAATAGTCGCATTAATATATTACTGTCAGCTTCCATATAATCTCACAATTTCAGAAATTGATACGAGAAAATTTACGGCATAAATAAGGCTAAAACACATTCCTAATCAGGAAACGAGCAGGCTTCACTTTCTCTTCGTCATTATAAATGACGAACTTATTACAAGGAGGATATTGTCTAATTTAGTTGGACCAAATGGTTAATAATAACTTACTTTGACTGCTAATTCTCCAATCGCCCAACATGCATTATTTGCCACTGATACAGTTTCTTTAAGCTCAGGGTGCTCTGCAAATGCATGTACATATATGACTTCAGATTCTGCCAAAAATAACTGAACTAGCTATACAAAATCATGAAAAATGAGTTCGCATACCAGTTGTTTAGCTGCAACAGTAAGAAATTCAGACAGAGAAGGATGCAAATGTGTAGGACAAACCTGTTCATAAATGATCATTGGGCATGAGACAGATATAGACACTGAAATAATAGGACACTGAAAAGTGAAATAACAAACTTGAAACTCACTCTTGCAAGATCTCCCAGAAGCGAGAGCACTTTGTCGGACATCTAAAGAACCATCCTGGCAGCACTGGAGAAGTAATTCCCTTAAACGGCTTTGTGCAACCTATGAAGATTTTCATTGAAATGTATAAGCATATCTGGGTGGGTCAGTCGGAATCTTCCACAGAAGTGATTAGAAGACCCCAACAGGGAGACAGAATCTGAATTGTAAGCAGTTGATCGATAAATCTAAGGTGTTTGAGCTATGGCACGTCGAAATAAAAGATCATGTTGAATTTGCAGTCACAAAATATAGCAGCAGCCATTATTGCTACTAAAACAAAACTTTTGGAGATTTGTTAATTTCACCTTATACATCAGTTACTTTCAACTTAGGAAAAGCAATTAAGCCATTACATTTCTAGCAACTGAATAAGTGACTACCATCCTAGAAAAAATGACATAACATGGACGAGGCAAACATATCAATAAGAAAGATTTTGATTAAGAAACTCTAAGAATAGAAAGTACCAAACTCTCTACTCCACTGCCAAGACCTTCTGCAAGCCCTGAGAGAAGGTCCAAGGAGCAGACAACAAATTCCTTCTCATACTGAACTCCAGCTGAGACAGGATCAACCTGCAACAAAAAACAATCATCAGGGTGAAATCTAACTGAAAACTTATTTTGGTCAGGCAAACTTTTCGAAAATAGCATTACAAATTTACAACAGAGCTGGTTAGCAAGAGCATCGCAACATGTGCCTAGTTAATCTAAAGGCACTCTCTGCTAGAAAATTTCTCCCTGTTCTAGATGCCTTTCCACCAAAAAAACTTATGGAATGATGCAACTCTGGGCAGAAGCTACCAAAGACAGGAAATTAGGCAAGGGCAAATTTTTAAATCTTGAAGCATCAACATGGTATAAGTACCCCATGCCATGGTAAACGACTTGGGTAGGATATTAATTGCAGCTTCCTGAAGACTGAAAGAAGAAACTGCATTCTCTTCTCATGTATCAAACTTTATAACAAAATAAATGGCATCAACGAGAGCAACTAAATTCATTGGTCATAAGCCTAGCGCAAGTAGACCCAGGCTGGTTAAGCAACATAGATGGTTAAACTACCGTTCCCAGTTTAACTGAGGTGGCTGAAAGAAAGTCTAAATTATGTTTGTTCTACACCGATTCTGATACTTAAGAGAACCAGACTTACGTGACACAGTTGAGTATTTAACAAAAACAGTATCAATGGAACAAACTTTCAAGATCAATAGAGGTGATACACCTTTATAAAATCCATGAGGGAAAGTCGAAGGTTATCTATCTTAAAGAGAAGAAATTGGAAGGAGTTAAGATACCTTTGCCAACAGTTGGGTCTGGATGAGGCTCAAGCACCTCTGAAATACGGGTTCAGCAAATTGCGAAAATCCGGGACCTAATGCCTGAGACAGATAAAAGAGTTATTATTCTCTGTCATTTCTCAACATATACTAGTTGTCAACATCTTGGAAAAAGCTAGATAAATAATACAGATGTGACCCAATGGAAATTTCCGAATATAAACAGCATGCTGACATGCATTTTAAACAAAGTGGTCCAAGCCTATTACTTCGTAGGAAAACAAGGATCTAAAGAGATTATATTTCTATTAACTATCAGTCTGAATGATAAGCAAAAGATATCTGGTCAAAGTAAACCACTGGTATACATAAATCCCATATCTTAACTGTTTCAAGCTCCCGGAATAGCATATGCTTATAAGTTACAGCAATATGTTTCATCTTTAAAATCATTTCTGAGAACTTCAACTCTTAGTCCACATGCATATGCTTATTGGTCTTTTCCTTCCCATTAGGTCACCAGACCGGCTTATTTTCCTTCGAATATAATGGAGTTTGTCTAACATGATACAATTGTTTACAATACAAGCCAACCACAATGAACAATGAACCACGACAAGTAGAAGGGAAATTCAGACCTGTGCTATTGACGTAAAGCACTCAAGCAAAGGAAAAAGATCTTTATCTGAATTTGAGAGTTGCTGCCACTTTGAGATTAATGGAGGCATCAGAATCTCAAGACACCTGGGCTGCATATATAAGGACAGAGACAACATAAATTTGATATCCAGCTATACCAAATATGAGAACAAACAAATTTAAACAACTTTCTGGTGTACTGCACAAAGAGAGTACCTGATTTAGCTCTTCCCCAACAGCATCTGCTAGAGTACCAATGGCATCATACACAATCCGGAGATTTCGCTTCTGTAAGATATCACACCAATAGAATAACATGAAAATCATGTGAGTGACATAAACACTCTTGCCAGAACATTTCCATTGCACAGAAATATTTGAAAGTTCGTCACTGTAACAGAAGTATTTCGATAAAAGCAATAGTCAAGAAACCTGATATCTCCCAAAGGCACACAAGAGGTGCTGCAGAATAATTTCCAAATGTGGACCCAACAACTCCGCGGACTCCTGAAGTTTACAAATGGTATAAGAACGTGAAAAGGGCATGAGCAAGAAAGTAAGAATTGTGTACATTCACAGTAATAACCTCTTCAAGTGTAGCAAAGGCTGAACAAGCAGCTTCTTGTACACGTTTGTTAGTATCTAATACTCTTCGTAGAAGTCCCATCAACACCTTTTCATATTGTTTATAACCTTTTTGGTGGCTAACTCCCTGAATAAAGACAAGAAAATAATAGTCAACATGTTAGGTTAGGTGTAGCCAAAAAAAAAAAAAAAATTGGATTAGCATTTAAACTTTAAAGGTTAACAAATATGCGGATCACTCCTCTAACACTGAAAAGTGTAATGAGAATAAACTTGCTAAAACGAATAGCTGCTAGAACAAGTTGATTTGTGTACCTGAACAACAAACTTGCTATAACGAGACAGTGTCCAACAGGTGATGCTTCTTATAAGAGGAAATTTATCGTCTAAAAGAGGGATGAGGAATGACACGATCTGCAAAATTCATAGAACTGAACCGTGAGCAAGTTTATTGTTAATACACACCATAAGAGGGCAGGACTAATCAGATACATTTAAGTAGACACATGACCACAGCATTACCTCTGGCAGATGAGGGTAAAGACCGTTGATACAACCTTCAGCTATTGCACCAAATGCCAAAACAGCAGCTTCTCTTTCCTTCCACACTTCATCACCTCCATTGGCTAGCTTGGCCTGTGAAACACAGCGAAGAAAGATTTAGGAGGACTGGCTGCCTCAGGAGATTACCAATGCAATAAAAAAACCAGACTTTCGGGTGTAACACATAAACAATCCTATAGGTAGATTAAGTGAAGATCGTGGTCAGCATTACGTTTGCAACATGATTTTTAGTTTCTATCACTGTGGATATAAAGATCGGCATCAAATTCAAAGCTACACAGTGAGTTATTTCATCTGAATTCAAAAGAGAAAATAAACATAATTGCAATGATTACACCAACGAAATTAGTGCCAATTACTGATTACAGAGGACATATGCAACTATCAGCCGTCCACATCTTCAACCTATTAGAAGGTTAAAGTGAAGAGGCATAGATAGGGAGGTTAATGGTGTAAATAAAGAACGGACACCTCTAACAAGCAGCATCCAAAATAACAACACTGGAAGCTGAAGTAGTATATGATCAGACTTACTTCACAAGAACTAACAAGTACCTGAACTAAAGGCATCAGTGTTGGGAGTAGATCGTCACCGTACACATTTGAGAGGATATCAAGAGCAGCTGCACTGCATTTCCTTAGATTCCAAACATTGACTATGTCGTCATCATCCTGTAACAGAAGAACTTTGAATCAACAAAGGACGTAAACTACAGCTGTATTTCTCTCAAAAGAAGGTAACCAACTTATTGTTAAATTTGGTAGAACCATAGAGACACTGATCCGACTGCTATAAGGTTGCAAGTTAACATATTCAAGGAAATAGTGGAAGTAAACAGAAATACAGTGACTGTTTCAAGTCCGTACATCATCTTCTGCATTTTCTGATCCATGAAATCGTGATGCGTGAAAACGTGGTTTCAGATCCTGCGATGCAACAAAAGGCAGCATTGCATTTTCAAGGACTTATAACTCTGGTAGCAGTAAAAAGTAAAACAAAAAGCAAGGCATCTTAAGAATTCTAATTTTGAACCTGATCTCTATCTGGGAAAGACTCGTCCTCCTGCAAGTAATCACTAAAATGTGAGTTAATCAAAGCCAATTGCACCACTGGTTTCCTCAAGGATTTTGGGACCGAAGAATTTTAAGAGAAGTTCACCTCAGCATCAACAAGTGACTCATCGTCCTCAGCATAAACCATGTTCGACAGCAATAGCTGCAACAAATGCGATAGGTAGAGAAAAGATGTAAAAGCTATCCTCAGGTACTACAAGATATGGTCAAAACAAAAAAGATGATGCGGGAAGGTGAACCATACTGGAATAAGACGCGGCAAGAACTCTACTAGGTTTTCAGGAGGTAACTGCGCTTCACAATATGCTGACCTGTAAATCAGGATATTGTACGTTAAAAAGTAACCATGCCCTCAGTTAGCTGAAATCGCAGTTAAAGCTTATTTGCTTTTCACATGCTTTTCACACTTCATCAATATGGATGACAGAAACATAATAAAATAAATATTTATTTGTGTTATGGATAGAAATGGAATACAGCATGCCAACAACTTTTCTTTTTTTTTGCTAGAAAAGGAAATTTTATTGAGATGCAAAGTTACGCAGTTATACTGATGAAAGGAGGGCAAACACCCAGCCATTCACCTGGACAATTGTTTCGCCTACAATACTTGGCCACATTATCGGCCATGGAATTAAAACAGGAATCTAAATTTGTGTCTTGCAACAATACATGCATCTGACAAACGATGGTTGTTAATATGACATGCCACTATAAAATATAGAAGCATATTTTGTTTGCCATTGGTACTGAATTGGAACTTCAACCTAATTTTACTGATAGTTCGAGTGAAAGCACAAGAACGGAAAATCCTTCACATAATTGAACTACATCCAATTAAAAGAAAAAGAAGAAGAAGTACAAGAAGAAAAAAGGGCGTTAAAACTTCCCAACAAGCATATCAACAAAGATGTCTAGAAAAATGAAGATCAGCATCCACTACAGCAGAACCAGCAATACGATGTAGCATTGCACTAAAATTTCTTAAAAAATATTTAACTTCCAAGTTCCAACCAGCCAATACAGTACAGAAGTATTCATCAGTACAACTGAACACACCACTTATTAAGCAAGTTTCGAAATTACCAAAATTCACAAGCTTCAAGACACACTTCATCGTCTGTGTCCTTATTAGCCAGCAACATGTATTCACCAATATTTCGCAGATGAGGCTGCAGCATAATTGTAAAAGATTACATAAGAGCAATACACGTCAAAAGATGCCAACAAAACATAAACAAAAAGAGTCAGCAATCATATACGCCTTGATTTTAAGTTGGTTTCGGAATAGCTGGACAATAGAAAATGGTAGCATGTGATATGAAATTATTTTTCATCAAATGTAAGATAAACCCATACAATAACATGGGATGCCCAAGTTGAAGATATTAGATTACAGTTTCACAGAACAGAGATACCAACCTCCAAGAAAGATGGACGAACTTCAATAATCTGAACAAAGGCAGAACAAACCTGTCCGTCACAAGCACATGAGATAAATAGTTAATGACAAAGGTAAGAATATAACCAGGCATGAGTAGTATAGAAAATAAAAACTTCAGCAGACAATTACGATCCGCACCACAAGCAGAGATGTGGATCTAGCTGTCTTCACTCCTCAATCACGAACTTCTAAAAAGTAATTATGTCTATTTATAATAACATACATATGGTTTTGCATTTTCCATCGTCGGTTGAAGTTAACTAATGACTCTATCCATCTGATCACCCAATGCAACAGCTTTTTAACATCCCAGCAACAGTTAAAATTCAGTCTAATAACAATTTACCAGATCATCTGATGCATGTAGTTTAGACGGTGTTGCATGTACCGAATGGTACGAGTTTGCACATATCCACAGATCTTTTTATCCAGGTGTAAGCGCAAAAAAATGCATAACCCACTATACCATATTTGAAGATATAATTTTGAAAAACAAGCATTTAATTAATTTCTACCAGATTTTATGCAATGAGGCTGCAATTGTCATGGACAATGGATTACTACAGAGAAAGGGGGTGGGGGGTGGGTGCTCTTGATTGACTTACCAATTTTCGCACCTCCGCAGTAGGATCAGTAGCAAGAACAAACAAGCCCTGGAGAAATTGATCCATAGATCGAACCAAAACCTAGGAGGGAAAAGAAAAGAAGAAAAAAAAACTTAATCTAGGTGCCTCCATATAGGAAAGGTTCTTAATCCAAATGAAGAGGATAATTGCTAGATACTTACTGTCGGCATCAACATGATGAACTGATTAACAGCACCCAATGAAAGCTTTCTGAGTGAAGCATGTGATGATTGGAAGAACTGGTACAGAAGGAAAGATAATCAGATACAATTTTAAGCACACTAATAGAACAACCTCCAGATCAACAGGAGTGTCACATTGGAAGAAGCCAGTGAATTTATATGTACATACGCTTTATTTACCTGGAATAATCTGCGAAGGAACACATTGATAGGACGTTCGGCTAATCCAGGTACATCTACATCAAGCTCTTGCGGAATATCTTCACAAATCTATGGTACACCACACATCATCATATTGGTAATTTAATAAATAAATCTGACGCATGAAAACATTTAAAAAATTCTGAACAACAACTTCAATGGTAAATGAACCCAATGGCAACTATATTTACAAGTTGCACATACCTTGGATAAAGCATCCATTACACCTTCCATGTGATTTAACTCCTTACTGTCCAAGCAATGTAGAAGAGCTTGCAAGAGTTCGGGCCAGCCAGGTACTCCTCCTTGTTGAATGACAACACTGATAACTGTCCCAACAGTAGATCTGATGTGCCTATCTGATGCCCCTAAGCAGGGTAACAATTCTGACTTTATATACTGCTGATACGATGGGATCAAGGATTTGAAAGCAGTTCTCAGATTATTTTTCAGAAGCAAACCAGCTGCCTGCCGTATTTCTACAAGTGTGCCCTGTTTGAGAAGCAAAAGGCAATGTTCACGCCAAAAGCAAATAACCATTTAAGTTAACAAGAAACACGATGTCTCCTGAAACAAGAAAATGAGAATTTTCTCACTTAAGATACTGTTAACTCAAAAAAAGCATTAGGCCGGTATCGAGATGTCATAATTAATACACTTCAACTAGAAGAAAGAACTCACACTTCAGTACTTATTTCTACACAAGTAAATTACTATTGAAACATGTCAATCTCCAAAAACTAGGGTATGTTAGAGAATAAGGAGCTGGGCAACAGATTATCTCATCAGTGCTATCAACGCAGAACGTAAAAAGTTCAGTTTACTTCGAATGAGAGTTCATTCTAGCATACATGCTCAATAATGAATACAGAAATACATTAGAACAAGTGAATAACCAGTCATATATTAGGTTCCATCAAACTGCGTAGAGCTTGAGGATACTAGTTACTTCTCTGTATATTGGGTGTAAGAACCCAAGTCAATAACTACAATTTACTTCATATACACAGGTAACAAATTCAAATGTTATGCCAACTAAATAATTCTCAGATAATACATAGTGCCATCACTTCAAACAATGTAAAATCAATCTAAACACATACAAACCAAACAATCACTTTAAAGCAACAAGAACAAAAAAATGATCAAAACACCCAAATCCCTATCCTATTCCCCCAAAACCTATAAAAATGAATTCCAATCCAATCTTCATAGATATCAAAACTAAAACCTAATCAAAACAAAAGCCTCTAGAAACTAATCAAACTGAAAAAAACCTAGTTATTAGTAATAAAAAAGAAAAAAGTACCTCAGCACGAGCGAGAATGAAAGTGAGATAGTTATTGAAATCAGGGAATTGACTACAGTGTTGAAGTTGTTGCCAAATCCTAGTTTTATCAGAAGTAGGAGATATATGTTGTTCAAGTAAAGCACAGATCTCTCTTAAACCTTCTTCTTGTGGTTGCCATAACCCAGATGTTGCCGCAGCCATATCTACTACTGCTATCAAGGTTTTTCAGACTATGAACGATTCTCAGAAGAATCGAAACTAAGAATGGAAATCTCTACTCAGAGATTGTTAGAGAGAGAGAGAGTAGAATAGAGAAATAATGGAGAGATTATTATTACGAATGAGAATAAGTTTTTTTTTTTTCTTTTATGAAATTTGGGTTTGGGTTTTGATTTTTTATTTATATTTTTGAATTTTTTTATTATTTATTAATGTTAGAGAAGAAAGAGACGGGGCTTTGTAACCTAAGCCCCGTTTGGGATCTTCTTTTTTTAACAAAAGCACTTTGTAACAAATTTTTACCAAAAATCGTGTTTGGTAAATTTTTTTCGAAGTGCTTTTGGAATCACTTTCATTTTAGGCCTGCTTTTAAAGCCCGTTTGGGATTGCTTTTTTCAACCAAAAGCACTTTGTAACAAACTTGTAACAAATTTTTACCAAAAATTGTGTTTGGTAAAAAAAATTCAAAGTGCTTTTGGAGAAGCACTTTCATTTTAGGCCTGCTTTTAAAAGCTACTCAGGACTAGCTTTTAAAAGCTGGAAAAGCAGAATTTGTGGACCCACATAATTCGATTTAACTGATTCTCTATTTTAACCTTGTTAATTTATTATAAAGACAAGTTTTACCTCAAATATTGTACATTTGACATTATAATTCTAATTTTATTTTATTTCTCTATTTTTTTCATTTTTTATTTAAAATAATAAATACAATAATAATTAAAATTATTATATAAAATAAAAAAAAATAAAAAATCTAATTAATAAATATTTTTTTTGAAAAAAAAATAAAATAATAATATTTTCATAGCAAACCATAATCATAAATTTTTTAATTAAATAATAAAAACAATTAAAAAATTACAAAAAAAATATTACTTATATTTTTAAATATATTAAATATATTAAAATTAGAAATATAATTTATTATAATAAAATTGTATTAAAACTAATTTTTGAAATATGTCTATTTTCGTCATTAACTACATCACCAGCACTTTTAAATACCAGTTTACCAAACAGAATTTACAGTTTGTTAATTGCACAATACTTTTTAAATTATAGTTTACCAAACGTCATGCAGATTTATTTTCACAGCACAGCACAACAGAAAAGCGCTTTTCTAAAATTCAAAGCAATAACAAACTAGCCTTAAAAACTACTCAGCACTAGTTTTTAAAAGCTGGAAAAGCAGAAGCTATGGACCCACATAATTCGATTTAATTGATTCTCTATTTTAACCTCGTTAATTTATTATAAAGACAAGTTTTAGCCTCAAATATTGTACATTTAACATTATATTTCTAACTTTTATTTTATTTCTCTATTTTTTATTTTTTATTTAAAATAATAAATACAATAATAAATTAAAATATAAATAGAAAAAATTTTAGTAAATATTAAATAATAATATTTTCTAGGCAAACCATAATCATAATTTTTTTTATTAAATAATTAAAAAAAGTAAATAAAATAAAAAAATAAATATTACTTATATTTTTTAAAATATATTAAAATTAGAAATATAATTTATTATAATAACATTGTATTTAAAACTAATTTTTGAAATATGTCTATTTTCGTCATTAACTACATCACCAAAGACTTTTAAATACCGGTTTACAAACAAAATTTACATTTGTTAATTGCACAAAGCTTTTTAAATTATAGTTTACCAAATGCCATGCGATTTATTTCCACAACACAAAGACAAAGAACGCACATCACGACACAACAGAAAAGCGCTTTTCTAAAATTCACAGCAATACCAAACTAGCCTCTAGTTTGTGGTGGGTTATTGTCACCCACTGTATGAGTAACTTCACCAATTTTAAGCTACCTCATATCAATTATTGGATATGGTTTAGGCCGGTTCCTACAGGGTGGCAAACACAACCATATGTCATGCCATGTGGCCTGACATACTGGTCGTGCCACTATGGTAGCAAGGTTAAGCGATGGAATCTCTATCGAACGATGGAGACTAAATTGTTGGCGATCCAGACTCGATCGCTAGCGGTTTAGTTTACATCGTTCTGTGGAGACTCCATCGCCCATGGTCTGCTCCATCGTATATAAATACCACCATCCTCTTCAATTGTCATTCACACATATTTCTTCTTCCTTTTTCTAGAGAGCATACTGAGCAATTTTTGTGAGCAATTAATTTGAAAATGAGTACCAAAACAAATAGAAAAGAAATAAAAAAGACAAAGTAAAATCCATATCAACAATATGCGATGGTGTCTGGATCCAGGATAAAGAAAAAGAGATTGTAAATGTTAGACAACTAATTGGTCCCGGTGTATTACTTACACATATATCTAGCCATCCCGAGCGAGTTGGTTTACTTAAACTAAGAGGTGGATGGTTTGAGATCAATATCTGTGTTTGAGCTTCCCTTGCATGTTCAAGAAAGCGTGCGATAATATCCTTGGCAACGTTTATATCATATGAAAACTAAAAACCAAACCATATGACTCGAGTTGTGCGATTTATATTGGAACGTTGGTGAAAAACTTCAAATACGTTATTTTTCAAGGAGGTGAGTTTTAAATTTGTTTTAGTATTATTTAAATTCAATTTTTAGTTTTAGATACAAACTTTAATTATGACCATGTTGGTTTCGGGATTTACACCGATTAGATTTGTATATGTTGACGGGGAATAGCATGTGAGGGAGATTTACTTTCATTTAACCAAATGAAGACTTTAATTCGAAAATAAAATGGAAACAACTACTTCCCTTGTACTCAAATGATGTTGGAGGAAATCAAGAATCCAGAAAATTACACGTCAATGGAATAAGAGTGTCTGGGTTGAAGAGTTCTTTGCACCATTATGCTAAAAGGGTTGAAGGACAGGGCTCTTCAAACAATGGCGATCATCCTGAGCTTGAACGTACTTTTGTGTTATACGTCACTACTGGTAGGCTTGGGAAGTGGTTTGTTTTTATGCCTACTTGTTAAACCGCAAGTGCACGGTGTCTACAATGCGAAGCTGGGCAAATACGGGTGATCCACGAGAGAAATGGAGTGCTTATGTTGATCTATGGCTTTACTTAACTGATTTCTAGAGAAATGTAACAAATGTTTGGTTTGTTTGTCGATACGACTGAGTTGGTTGTATTGTGACTCTAAGCTAAAGTATCAAACGAGATTATAACAAGTTGGAGAGCACCGGGGTGGTGAATCCACTTCTAATCTCATATCTGTAATCTAACTTAAGCCATATTCTTGAGCTTTCCCATGAAAGTCTAAACTAGATGTTTATTAACTAGTTTTGCTAACTAACCCCTAGTATGAGCTGTCTTCTTACAGTACAGCTCATCACAGGCTCATAAGCTTCATTAGTTAATTACTAATCATACATAATATCACACTAAAGAATAAAACCTAATGTAGATATGCTTGACATGAAAATCAAAGGTTTCATCAACACCTTAACTTAAATTTAGAACATAGCTAAGACAATTAAACTACAAATTAAACTCAACTAACCCCTAGTATGAGCTGTCTTCTTCAAGATCTGACTCATCACAGCTCATAAGCTTCATTAGTTAATTACTAATCATACATAATATCACAAAGAATAAAACCTAATGTAGATATGCTTGACATGAAAATCAGGGGTTTCATCAACACCCTGGTAACTTAAATTTAGAACATAGCTAAGACAATTAAACTACAAATTAAACTCAATTGGTGCTCTGGCTAGCCCAGGCATACCCCCTTCACAAACACAGTTCTCTTCTATTTATGTATGCAAAATATCAAACCCTAATTCTCTTTAAAACAGAAATTAAAGACAAACCCCATTGCCCATACCCTCTGAATCGTGCTCTCCTCTTGTCAATTCGTCTCATAGCTCCATGCGTCGACTGATTTGATGTAACCCTAACCCTAGTTATCTCTAACCTAGCTTCTAGAGAATGGAGAAGCTATGAAAGAGATAACTCGAGAGAGAGTGGTGGAGTAGGTGGCTACTGGTGCGGTTGGTGGCTGAGGCAGCTGTGGCAGGAGATGGAGAAGGTGGTGATGGCTCTGCTCAGAGCTTGGTCGGGAGAGAAAATGGTTTTTCTCTGGAACCCGCCGGAGAGAGAAAATGGAAGTGAAAAACGGGGGAAGGTCGATGGGGTGTAGGTATAGGGAGCTTCGCTGTGGAACGGGGGCATCAAGGGACGATGGAAAGGTTGGATCGAGCATTGGATGCGGATGGGTGAGATCTGAACGGTTCAGATAGAATCGGGCTGTTTTGGTGTTGAGCGGGAGCAAAACATCTTCGATGAGAAGGATGGAGCGAGCGTTGGATGAAGATGGATGAAATCTTCACGGCTCAGAATGAATCGGGTTCGGATCCGGGTCGGGTCTTGGATAGCTCAAGCCCATGTCTTGTAGATGGGTTCTCCTTGTTGGGTTGCAACTGTTGCGCGCGCGGGGTTTTGGCTTTTTGCTCCATAGACGCTTGTCTCCAATTCTCTGCTCTTTGGCTCCTTCGTTTCTCCGAGCTTTATTCACTACCTAAAAACACAAAATTAATTAGTACAAATATTTATTCTTGAAAACAAAGAAAATACAGAGAATGGGATAATATCTGATTTCTGAACACAAAAGATGAGCTAAATGCCAATAAATAGATGTAGAAATATGCAATATTTGGCACTCATCAAATACCCCCAAACCTGAATTTTACTTGTCCTCAAGTGAAACAGAAATTAGGAAATCCTAACTATACCACTTAGTCGCGGGTCTCTCGAATGCATTTAGCGTATGCACTAAGCCTTTAAACCCCTAGGTGTCCCTAGTGGACGAGTTGTAGTCTCGTGAGGGTTTACCAGAGGTGTACCCACAAAACCTTCTCCAACTTCAGAGTGTAAAAGAGTCTCAAGCATCCAAGGAGCTATGAGGACATAAAGCTTCTGCATGCTAGTAACACTGTAGGATTCAAATATCGCACAACATATTTTCTTAGCGTGCGAGATTCAATTATTTCCTTAACTCGCGAGAAGAGCTTGCGAGATTCATTATTTTCTTAACTCGCGAGAGTGTCTCGAGAGAAGGTAACAAGACTCGAGAGAATGTCTCGAGAGAAGGTAGCAAGGCTCGAGAGAGTGTCTCGAGAGAAGGTAACAAGACTCGCGAGAATGTCTCGCGAGACGGTAGCAAGAGCCGAGAAATATCAAAGAGCTCTCGAGAGCATGAGCCGTATATGAGCTGTCATCCACTATGTAAACACCTATATAAAGAAAGAGAGCGGGAGAGAGAAAGAGAGGATACACTTGAGAGAGGTTAGACAATTTAGAGAGAGAAAAACTTTATTTTCTTTATCATCTTCTTCCCCAAATAATTAGATCTAGAGCTCTAGAAAATATCCATTAATGGAGATTCTCAATGTAATTCAAATGTAACCTCAACAATCATAGTGAAGAATCGTGGATGTAGATCACATTGATCGAACCACGTAAAAAATCTTATGTGTCTATTTAAATTTCTAGCACTTATATTTAAAATTTAGGTGATTAATATTATTTAGATCTACAAAATATAGTGAGGGGTGTAGTGTGGGAAATCCCGCTACTACATATGCGCTAGAAACAGGCTTTGAATCTTGTTGGTTCAAGAAAATTTAGAAAAATCGGCCACTGTTGGTGATGAATTCAAGTGGATCTATAAGCTTTAAGGGAAAAAAGAGAAGGAAAAGCACCAGACAAAGAAAAGAACGATGTAGGCAAGGAAAAGGACTCATAATTGCTAGATTAAAGAAGATTCGAATAAATTAGTTATTGAGGAGATGGATTTCCACGGATCTAAAAATTTCAAGGTCAAAGGAGGAAAGAAATTTGTTCCGTCAAACAACTTTATAATTGCGAAGAGAAACCCAATCACGAAGAAGAAGACACGACAAAGCCCAATTCATAAGAAGCTCCATCCAAGGTCAATTCATTTGATTAATCGATCGTTATATCATCGGTGGAGAGATGTAAACTTACGGTAGCAGTAAAGCTTCAGGACAAAACAGCCAGCTCGAAGCAATCAAAATAGCATAGAAA
Source organism: Papaver armeniacum (assembly GCA_023531295.1). Classification (NCBI taxonomy): domain Eukaryota; kingdom Viridiplantae; phylum Streptophyta; class Magnoliopsida; order Ranunculales; family Papaveraceae; genus Papaver; species Papaver armeniacum. The sequence goes on along the minus strand of JAJJWW010018708.1, from coordinate 27,840 downwards.
CAATGACGAAGTCTGGTGAAGATTTATCAACTAGCTAGCACCAGCGAAATATGTCACTTCGATCACAACCATCCCTATATCAAATTTACCAACAAAGAATATCAAAGAATCGCGAAGATAAAAGAAATACTCACCACAAACAAAGCGATGAACCAAAGAACGTAATAATTCTTGGCGAATGTGTACAACTAATCTGGGCGATGTCTTCGTCAACGCCTTGAAGCTAATGCAGTTTGTATCATCTTCAACTCGCAAGGAGCTATGAAACTTAGTTTGTACTTCATCGCACAAGAATGGGTTACGACTTAGACTATAACTATAGGAGATAAATAAGTTAGCGAAAGAGAGCGATCGAAGGAAAGATGACTTTAAAGCTGCAAGGAAAATGACAACGACAAGGTCACTTTGTGAACTAAAAAGCATCGAGAGAGTATGATCAAGAAGAATAAAGATGAGAGCATGAGTTCAAGGTTCAGGAGAAGCAACCGGAAAAGAAAAGAAGCAATACTGAGTATTGAAAAATAAAACTAGAAGTCAACAGATTCGACACAAGCTCGCAATGATCAGCTCGCAGAGAGGAGCATAGTAATGAGAACATAGCAATGAAAAGAACAGCTCGCAATTATCATCTCCAGTTATTAAGACGGAAACAAAACAACAAATTAAACAGAAACAACCACAAAGAATCGAGAAAGAGTTCGCACACTGCAAAGACAAAAGGAGAAAGAAGAAATCAATGGGTGACAAGACTTCATGTGAACTAAACAACTATAAAATTCAACTCAAATTATTTGGCAAAAAGGAGATAAAATTTAAGAATCGGAATATCGCAACTTCATGAGATTTAACAAATGATGGACGATGAATGATGGAACAATGAACCAAAGTTACTAAAAGTTAATCTAAGAGAAACAAATTGGGAGCATTAGCGTCAAATACCGGCAGAAGGAGAAGTCATCATCAATTAATAGCATAAAGAATATACCATGTAAAGCTAAAACATTATCTTAGTCTCGTGAATCGCCTAAGTGTAGTACAAAAACAAAGAAACACACTGTAGATGAGTCAAATATGAGCGATAGAGTTTACAACACACATACGTGATTCATATGACGTACTCATAAGAAGACGAAGTTCTTTTATTACATTGCAGCAACAAGACCAACTCGCATGCGCGATTTAACCAACGACTCATAAGCGGGAGAGAAAAAGAAGACGAAATTCTGCAAGTTACCTCCAACAACAAGCTTAGTTCGCCAAGATTATTATTACATCGCAAAGAATGAGACCAACTCGCCAAGGTATATCATCAACAACAAGGTACAACCTACCGGAAAAGAAATCGTTAATGATTCGCAAATCACTTCATCAACCGGATGAGAGTAGGCAATTCAACGAAGACAAAGGTCATTTGTCTGCAAAGTCACCATCTACGAACAACTTGTATAAAACAAACTTGATTAACTTCAAAGTAACTCATCACCAACCGATTTAAGATCCGCAAGAAACGATACAACAAGCTCATCAATAGCCGCAGGAAACGAAAGAGTTTAAATCATCACCAGTAAGAAACACAGAACAATTTGAATGATACTCCATGAAACAACACAGACACGCTAGGGTTTTCGAAACCCTAAACAAGGAGAAACTTAAGCAGTATAAGATCGACAACAACGATAGCGAATAAGATACTTTATAGAGAAGAATTCTCATGGCCACCAGATCACAGCAATCATCAATCAACAGCGAACAAGCTTATCTAGCTTCAGAAGATAACCGAATTTTCTTAATCAAAGCAACAGGGGAGAGGAAGAACGAGCACACAAGTGGGGCTAACTACCATTTACGGGAGAGGAAGAACTCTCAATCCAACAAAGTGCACTTCATCAATGATACTTCGAAAGATATTCGCAGTGGGCAAAAAAGAAATCTACTCGGGTTAGGACTCACCGGGAAAAATAACTTCATGAAAAATAAAAGCTCTCCAAGCAAAGGGTTATCAATTCTACATACGCGAAAATAAAGTCTTACATAAAAACATAAAAAAGCTACTCTCTGCGAAGACAACTTCGATCTTGAAGTCTGCACATCTCTCATCGGCAAGCAGTGAAGAAGAAGTAAAATGGACTTTCCTTTAAATTTGAAACACTCACATGGGTTAAGACTCAACGGGCGAAGATGAAATCCCACTTGAAGAAGATTGGAGGCGTCGAAGATGAGAAAACATATTTATCAACGAACTTATTTTATCGAGAGAAGAAGGAGTATAGTTACCGACATTATTCTTGATGAAACAAAGCTGCGAGCAACATAACCAAAGCGAGAAAGAGGATCAACCATACTATCCCTAAAGAGAGCATCAAGAAAAGATTGCCCCAAGCAACCAGCGCAATGATATTACATCAATGACCAAAAGAAGAGCAAAAACGAATAGATGAAGACAATACTCAGAGATGATCAAATTGTATTAACCTAAAGAAACATGTAAAGAAAGAAGAAGCAATGAAGAGTGTGAAGATGATGATAAAACACAGAGAGCTGCTAAAGAAGAAAGAATAAAACCGATGGAAGAAAAATCAGGGACGTAATAGAATTCATGGGACTATGAAGAAATAGTGTTTGCGAAGTTATCGCAACAGCAACTCAGCAATTATCCATCATCAATTATCTAGACTGCGTGAGAATAAGACTGACAAGAAGAAAAGAATAAGAAGAGCCAGAGATCACATTAAAAGAACGATATGGTCACATTCTTTCACAAACGAAAGCCAGGAAAGTTGGTTAGAGGAAAAGACAGTGAGCTTGAGGACGCAGGTTCAACTCCTATCTCCCTTGAAGTTTTTGCATCATTTTTTTTTTTTTTGCACTACAAGAGCTTCGCAAGAAAATCATATACTTAAATGGAGACAATAACAAAGAAGAGAGTTGATGATAATTTCACAAAGAATGAAGAAAAGAATAATTATTTCGTTAAGAACGATTGAAAGAAATGACAGAAATGAAAGAATGAGTAAAGGGAAGTGAAATGAAGGCATGCGATAATTTCCAGAGATAATAGAAATGCGATAACCCGCAAAGATAAAGAGAAGAAAATCAAAAGTGAATGATTGAATGAATTGACAAAAATGAATGAGTAAATGAATGGGACGAACCTTTATAGCGTACACCCTAGTTCGCGAATTATATTTCGTAAGAGGCAAATGTAAGACCTAAAGTGCGTCATATAAGGGGTATCTCTTAACATGGCTCGGGTGGAAGGTTACACCGCTCCTGAAACCTGGGTCATGCGGATTTGGGGCCCATGAAAGCCTATCCTAAGAGATACCTTGGATTCCCAACTATATATGTAGGTTATACCCTGGTTGGGCGACCGAGGGTCTCTTCCAAGGAGTCGGTGTATGCTCAAGGCGCCGAGGTACACGGTTGAGTTGAGAGTGCCGGGATGGATGAACCTACCACGGCCATTCTTGGCAAGTCTTGGCATATGTTGCACTCGCCGGAAGAAAACTCCACTTAGGGTGCAGTCTCGTAACCATAAACCCTATAGGTATAAGGGATAAGAGGTCACAAAACAATCGGTTGTTGTTAAGACCGGATGGGAGGAGCTAGTCTTGTATGGCCGATGTTTCGCCTCCTTGAAGGGGCAACGGGAGATGATAAGGCGGCGCTCTCCATTAGGGGAGTGTCCAAAAAGACGCAAATGTCATGAGGCTTTGTTTTCGCAAGAGACTTAGGCTTGTCATATTTGTGCAATGATCCCGAAGAGGCAATAATACTAACGCGAGGGTAAGGCGAGATCAATGGGTCTTTACACGAAAGTGTACGGACGTCCTGCGATTTCGTCGCACGACGTAATGTCATGGGGCTCCATGTTCGCAAGGATATTTAGGCCTGTCATATTGTCGCAAACAAAACATCTGCAGAGGCAAAAATACTTGAAAAATGATAAGGCAAGATCAATGGGTCTTTACATGCAAGTGTAAAGACGTCCTGCGATTTTGTCGCGATGAAAGGTGGCGGGGAGGACCTCTAATTAGGGAGGTCTAACTTGGAAGACCACACAAAAATGATAAGGCAAGGTCAATGGGTCATTGCATGAAAATGTAAAGACGTCCTTGTCGCGATAAAATAAAGACTTGATAAGGCGAATGATAAAATTCAACATAAAGCCAAAGAAGAGATTATACTATCGCATGAGCACAACGCAGAGATAGAGGAAAGATAAGAATGAAGAAATAACTCACTCATTCAACACTTTTCAAATGATTCTACCTTCGTAGATAAAGAACAGAGGCAACAATGGATTCACCAAAAAACATTTTATGTTCTTTATTTTCTCGAAATGTTCTTTATTTTCTCGGCAAGAATCATTTCCAAGGAAGATGTTTACCAATGAACAACAAGAATCCTCACCAAAAATGGAATAATGACTTCGCATGAACGAGGCAATACTTCTTATACTTCAAGGATTAATATTTCTTATCCATTTCGCAAAGTTTGAACTTCGCGAAAGAATGAAACATAGCATGAGGCAAAGAACATGGAGCGAGAGTTTCGCATGATGGATTCGCAATATTCTTATTTAGAAGATTAAGTACTTCTTATATTTCTTCAAGGATACTTCATACTTCGCATACTTCAAGAGATGATACTTCATATTCACTTCTCAAAGCTTGAACTTCGCAAAAGAATAGAGGCAAGTACACGTACTTTTCAAGTCCAAGTATTCTTCCGCTCGTTCCTTCATCAACAAAGACCAAAGATTACTACAACAACAGATTTTCCTTAAAGATCGCTCTCCAAGCAATATTCAAGGAAAAAGAGGCAAGATGTAGGATTCAAATATCGCCAACATATTTTCTTAGCGTGCGAGATTCAATTATTTCCTTAACTCGCGAAGAGCTTGCGAGATTCATTATTTCCTTAACTCGCGAGAAGGCTTGCAGATTCCTTAACTCGCGAGAAGAGCTTGCGAGATTCATTATTTTCTTAACTCGCGAGTGTCTCGAGAGAAGGTAGCAAGACTCGAGAGAATGTCTCGAGAGAAGGTATGAGGCTCGAGAGAGTGTCTCGAGAGAAGGTAACAAGACTCGCGAGAATGTCTCGCGAGACGGTAGCAAGAGCCTGCGAAATTATCAAAGAGCTCTCGAGAGCATGAGCTGTATATGAGCTGTCATCCACTATGTAAACACCTATATAAAGAAGAGAGCAGGAGAGAGAAAAAGGAGGATACACTTGAGAGAGGTTAGACAATTTAGAGAGAGAAAAACTTTATTTTCTTTATCATCTTCTTCCCCAAATAATTAGATCTAGGGCTCTAGAAAATATCCATTAATGGAGATTCTCAATGTAATTCAAATGTAACCTCAACAATCATAGTGAAGAATCGTGGATGTAGATCACATTGATCGAACCACGTAAAAAATCTTATGTGTCTATTTAAATTTCTAGCACTTATATTTAAAATTTAGGTGATTAATATTATTTAGATCTACAAAATATAGTGAGGGGTGTAGTGTGGGAAATCCTGCTACTACACCGCGCGCAAAATTTGAATCAGCTCTCCAAACTCAAGGAGTTAACACCCTCATTGATGATCTCATTTGTATGATCTTGACGCTAGTGACAAACCCCTGTTTAACCATTCAGCTCATGTAGAATTAGATATACTTATTTGCATTTCTTGAATAGTTTCCAACAATGGATTCGGTAATTGATAATGAAGAAGAAGCTTATTTGGTAATGAACGCAGGTGTTGGCTGTGTTTGACTTGCAAAGGATAGAATGAAGCCATTTGATATATGGAGATATGGAATCTGATTAGGTCGATGAATGGTCGAGAGAGAAATCAGTTATTGGCATCTAAAATGATACAAAAAAAAAAATTGGAAAAAGAAAAAATTCATTCAATAAAAGTGCTGAGAAAGCACTTGAAAGCACATACACATCAGAAAACATGTATTGGAAGCACATACTCATTGATGGTTTTAGTTTTATGACCGTGGTGCTAATGCGAATCTCGTTTTAGCAATTCAGCTCATGTAGAATTTTTTCCACTTATTTGCACAGCTAGCTATTTGGTAATTGATAAATTAGAAGCTTATTGAATAATGAATTGCAGGGTTGTTACTATGTACTTGTGTGTTCGACTTGCAAAAAATTGGTGGTGGAACTTCACCAAAAAACAAACCATTAGAACATAAGACACAGATGATGCAGGTTAACTTAAACTATTCAAGTCAAAAAAAAAAAAAAAAAAAGAAAACTTAAATTATCCTTTTCTTTTCACATACAAACCAGAAGGATTCTTTAATACGTAATATAGATCAACTAATACAAAAACGGTAAGGGGACATTTAAGGCGAAAGTGGTTGTGAAGTACCAAAACCATCTAGTATAGCCGCGATAACATCGGCAAATTGAGATTGGGGAGGTTAAGAGGCTGGTCTGTCATCTTAGTCAACCTCTTCTCGAAGCCAAATGAGATCCCAAGAGCAAACTAACTACTGTTTGTTTGCCGCTACTAAGATGCTTAATACTTACGTTGATAATCTTACTGTTTTATGCTTTGGATCTCGGCCATACAAGAACAACAAATCGACAACATCATAGTGTTTTGAGAGGAAAAATCATTGTGAGGAAGTATATTTTCTGATGGATCATGTACATGATGTTTCTGTTTCCATCGATGGATCATGAAGAACGAGATCTGGTTTTTTTGTGGGGTTGATTTTTGGGGTTTCTAAGAAAAAAATTCACTCTATAAAGCAGCTGGATAGATGGAGGTGGAAGAGAATTTGATAACAGTTTTTCTATTTATAAGGTTTAGAAATCTAGCCCATTTTAGGGTTTACTTTCTGATCGTTGATCTTACTTTGTACCAAGGGTATGCTATGCATGTGCTGCCACCAAACACCTAAACAACTGACATTTTACCAATCCTTAAGTATTACCCTACAATAGTAAAGTTTGGTTGGGAATTATTGCATTAGCACAAGTTTACTCCAAAAAAAAAAAAAAAAAAAAAAAAAAAAAAAAAAAAAAAACAGGTTTACTGAATTTGGGAGGAAGGAGGGCACATCACATGAAACAAAGACTTGTCATTGGTTTCTTCTAAACTCGAAAAAAAAAAACTGATTCTTCTATTAAGAAGACATTAATGGTCATTATCCCCACCACCAAACTAACTATTTGAGTACTAAAGTAAAGATGCATAAGATTAATATAGTGTGCCAAGAGGTTGCACTGTGATTAGATTCCAATTACTCAAAAACCTATGCCACTGAAATAGGCTTATGCAATTGTTGTTGGTCTGTGCTTAATAAATTTTCATTTCCAAACTATATATATAATTTATATATTTTCATGTGCATTTATTCTAGACTTGGGGTTGCAACCAAACCGACTTGAGGGTAAAATGCTGGGCAATTTAGCACCAAAGCTGGGGACAAGAACAACACACTAGATTGTCCAACAAGTTTTAACACCTTAATGATGGTTTTATTTTTATGACCGTGGTGCTATATTATTGCTGCATCTCAGTTTAGCCATTCATCTCATGTAAAATTTGATCCATTTATTTGCACAACTAGCAATTTGGTAATGTAGAAGCTTACTGAATAATGAATTGCAGGGTTGTGTACTTGTTGTGTTGCGAAGGTTAGAGTGGAAGAACTTCACCAAACTCTGAACTAAGCCATTTCTGATATGGAAGTTGACGAGTAGTTCATGTCAAAGTTTGTTCTTCTGTTTTACATTGTTTCCTGAAAGTGCAGTACCATTTGATTAAATGTAACTTATTAGTAGGATACTTCAGGAGACAAATTTTGATCCAATAGACATATTTGCTTAGGAAATTCATATCTTTATATATAGTTTGGAAATTCATATTCTGCTATGATTTTGCTTAGGCAAATTCAGTATATGGTGTTCCATTTTTCACCTGATGTCATATCATCTGCTGAATTGAAATGGATTACACAAGTCATTTGGTTACTCTAACTTTTCTCACCCATTAACAAATGACCACTGTGATGGTTTTGCTGCCACTCCCAGTTTACTTCATATTCATTGCAACTCTCTCATATTAAAATTTAAGAAGTTTGAATTTTCAATATTAGCAGTAAAAAAGAAATGAAACAACACCGCATCAAGATTTCAAATGTGTTACAGTCAAACAAAACTGAGAACAAGAAAATACGACAGTCACACAAATGCAAATAATAGCTTAAATTGCTCTTTAATTATCCTTTTTCTTTCTACAACCAAACTGAAAGGATCTTTAACATAAGAGTAAAAGACTAGAGACAAGCTAGCTAAGATGAATTAACTAATACAGAAGAGTAATTTGAGAAATAGTAATTGAGAGGCCAGTGACAGAGGAAAATTGAGATTTGGGACCTTTGTTTGGAACTATCATAGTTTTTTGAGAGGAAAAATCATTGTGATGGGAAGTTGATGGCCATGTATTTGATGTTTCTACTTCCATTGATGGATCATGAACAAGGAGATCTATTTGTTTGGTGTTATTCATTTTTAGGGTTTGGAGTTTTTTCTCTCTACACAGATAAAATGAAGGCGGAAGAGATTTGGAGAACAAATATTCTATTTATAAGGCTTCAAGATCTTTAGGGTTAAATTATTATCGTTGATATTTTTAATCTAACGGCACACACATATTGGGTCCTAAGTATAAAGGCAGACCCCATGGCATGCCTTAAAATGGAGCATCATATAGTCATTTTTTCGGCACAAAACATTTGAGAAATCACCGAGGGATTCAACAACAATTACTTCACAACATATCAAAAGTGCCAACTTGGGCTGTAAAAATATCTAGCTAACAAATTTCATCCCCCAATCATCGTACAGAATTGGTTGATAGAGTTGGATATATAGAAAGGAGAGTCCGTCTACTGTCCTCCTTTGTGACATTTTACTGACCTTGCTGTTAATGCCGAATCTATGTTCAGCCATTCCGCTCATGTAGAGTTTGATCCATTTTTATTTGCACAACTAGGTTTTTGGTAACTGGTAATGTAGAAGCTTATTGAATGATGAAATTATGTCAAACTCGCAAAGGGTAGAACTTACTCTCATTTTTCTCACCCATTAATATATGACCACTTTATTTATTTACATACAGAAAGGAGTAAAAATTGGTGTATACTGTGTTGGTTCTGTTGCCACTCCCAGTTGGTGTATACTCTCAGATTAAAATTCAAAAGGTAACAACTTCAATTTTAGTAGTGAAAAGTAGATCTCAATTCATTTAGATGAAATAACACCTTATCAAGATTTCAAATGCTGACAACTCATATACCCATTTTATTCAATTTTACTGATGAACAAATATTCTTTTGAGTTTTGACAATAAAAAAGTACTAAAAAGACTAGTGTTGCAACTCTCCCATACATCTTCTGTAGTAACAAAGAGAGACATGTGATTCTGATATTGTTAGTTTCTCCAACGAATTCTGATATTGTTAGTTACTCCAACGATTGGCCATTCTGATAGTGTTTTGAGAGGAAAAATCATTATGAGGGGAAGTATATGTTGTTAGATGGATCATGTATTCTGCTTCCACTGATGGATCGTGAAGAAGTAGATCTGTTTGTTTTTGGTGTTGTTGATTTTTAGGGTTCAAAATTTCTTTTTTCTCTCAGGCTAGACAAATGGGGGCGGAAGAGAATTTGAGGACAACTTTTCTATTTATAAGGCTTCGAATTTAGGGTTTGATTTGTGATCGTTGATCTGCTTTCGGTTTTAACGGCACACGTATTTTATGACCGAGTCACTGACCGTAACGTACTGAGTCACTGCAAGACCGAGTCACTGACCGACACTTGGTAGATCTATTGTGGAGATTGTGCTTTGTTTTGTGCACCTCTGAGATCCGGGCTAACCAAATGTGCCACATAGCAAAACGAAGTAGCACTTTCAAGGTGAGCAGTTCTTGGATGGTGGGTGTGGTGGCAAAACTAGCTAGGAAATGCCATACAAGTGTCGAGCTGTATGTAGTTTTCTTTTCGGAAACTGTGGTACAAACAGGACAAAGGCTAGTGGTGAGGATGTTGATATGGTGTACGAGGTAGAAAGTTGATAATAGGCCTTCCAGTAGTCGAATCTTTGGCTAATTAACTTTTGTAGATAGACGAGTTTTGATCTCCATTACAAATCAACAACTAAAAAAAAGGAAGCATTAGTCATTTTGTTTGAGTCATGTTAGATCTTTTAAAGTGAAATAAGTAACAATTTCATCAAACTCTTAAGAGAAATTTTGATGCCCGTTTTAGATTTCTGGACTTGCTAAAGGATAGATTTTGAAGGAAGCCTTTGGAGCTGAATTACATCCATTTTCTGCAAATCTATGTATCTTGCTACTGAATAAATAATCTTTTTAGGGGTCATGGTTAGAATCTGTCACCAATCTTAGCTTTGGGCACGATACACATAGAAAACAAACCATAGGAAATAAGACACTGATGCAACTCTCAATTTAAATTTATCCTTTGCCTTTTCACATACAAAGAATCTTTAATATAGAGCAAGCTAAGATAGATTAGCTAATACAAATGCAAAAATGGGTAACATATAACGGCATTAACGGACAGAGATAACATCGAAAAAATCAGATTGGGGAGATTAAGAAGCTCTGTCATATGGATAAAGGCAGACCCCGTGGCGTAGCTTAAAACAGTAATGATACATTGACCGGGAGAATGTACCGCACATTTTCCCGCGTCTCACACCAAATGCCTGGCCCCTGTTAACTCCAGGTGGGGCCCCCGGGACTCCACTCTTTTGTGAGTCGCGGGAGAATGTGCGGTACATTCTCCAGGTCAACATAGCATCGTTGAGCTTAAAATGTAACATTGATCATCAATAATTCTACTCATGTCATCCCTCTAAGTCAAACCCACCGCTGAGGTGGGCGATGAGTGGTTTGACTATTCTCTTTTCCATGTTTTCTTCTCTCTACTTACGTTTTTTATGTTATTGTTTTTTTTGATGAAAGAAGATGATTTATTAATGAAGCTAACTTTTACAAGGTGTAAATAGTCGGTACAAAAACAAATCAGAAAGGGAGAAGATAAGTAAACAAAGGTTAAGAGGAGAACAAAATTTATGTTCGGAAAATGGGTCATTTGTCCAAAAAAAATTAAAACACGATTCAAATGGACGAGTAAAAAATTTTATGGGTGAAATGGATGAAACTAGATTCATCCTGGCTTAAACTTAAAAAATAGTAAGGATGAAACTGGATGCGGCTTAAACTTAAAAAATAGTAAGGATGAAACTGGATGCATCCATGTATAATAAAAATAAGAAAAAATATTTGAAAATGGACCCAGGATGAAACGGGTTACATCCTTGCCTATTTTAAAATTTTTGTCCATTTAAAATGATATCTAAATCCATTTGTCCTTTTCACCCAGGAAATTCAATTTTGTGATTTATGTTATCGTGCAAGATAGAAAAACTGAAAAAGAAAAAAATTGGTGCTACCGCTCCCCTGCCGTGAAGAACTACTAAAGAAGGTGGTGGTACTGCACTGCACAACATGGGGGGCGACTTATGCTTATCCCTACAATGCCACATTCAACGTTTTTAATACCGTATAGAAAAGTGAGTATCAAATACGTAAGAATGATGAACTATTATTCGATGTTCCATTGGCTATATGTAGTCAGTTAATACTCTCAGGGCACAATACATATCAGTGATACTATTCAAAGACCAGAAAACAAACCATAGAACATAAGACACAGATAATGCAGATTACAACTTAAATTATCCTTTGGTTTTCACATACAAACTAGAAGCCAAAAACGGTAAGGGAACATTTAAGGCGAAAGAGGTTGTCGGAGTACCAAAACCATCTAGTAGCCGGCGATAACATCGGAAAATTGAGATTGGGGAGATTAAGAGGCTGCTCTGTCATCTTAGTCAACCTCTTCGGGAAGCCAAATAAGATCCCAAGAGCAAACTAACTACTATTTGTTTGCTGCTACTAAGATGCTTAATAGTTACGCTGATTATCTTACTGTTTTATGCTTTGGATCTCGGCGGTACAAGGAGATTCCATCTATTTGTTTGGAACAACAAATCGGCAATATCATAGTGTTTTGAGAGGAAAAATCATTGTGAGGGGAAGTATATGTGGTTGATGGATCATGTACATTGTGGTGTTGATTTTTAGGGTTTGGAAGAAAAAAATTCACTCTACAAAGCAGCCGGATAGATGGAGGCGGAAGATAATTTGATGACAACTTTTCTATTTATAAGGTTTAGAAATCTAGCCAATTTTAGGGTTTACTTTGTGATCGTTGATCTTACTTTGTATCAAGGGTATACTATCCATGTGCTGCCACGAAACACCTCAACAACTGACATTTTACCATCTCCTTAAGTATTAGTATACTTTACATTAGTAAAAGTTTGGTTGGGAATTATTGCAGTAGCACACGTCTACTGAATTTTCCCTTCAAAAAAAAAAAAACAAACGAAAACGAAAGTTTACTGAATTTGGGAGGAAGGAGGGCACATGAAACAAAGACTTCTTATGGTCATTAGTTTCTTCTAAACTCAAAAAAAAAAAAACAAACTGATTCTTATATAAAGATGCATAAGATTAATACACTATGCCATGAGATTGCACTGTGATTAGATTCAAAAAACTGATTCATCTGTAAAGGAATTATTAATGGTCGTTATCTCCCACCACCAAACTAATTATTTTAGTAATAAAGTAAAGATGCATAAGATTAATATAGTGTGCCATGAGGTTGCACTGTGATTAGATTCCAATTACTCAAAAACCTATGCCACTGAAATTGGCTTATGCAATTGTTGTTGGTCTGAGCTTAATAATTTTAATTTCCAAACTATATATATAATTTATTTATTTTCGTGTGCATCTATTCTAGACTTTGGGTTTGCAACCAAAACTACTTGAGGTAAAATGCTGGGCAATTTTGCACCAAATCTGGGGACAAGAACAGCACACTCCAACACGTTTTAACACCTTATTGATGTATATGGTGTTCCATTTTTGATCCAATGGACATATTCTGCTGTGATTTTGCTTAGGAAATTCATATCAGTATATGGTGTTCCATATCATCTGCTGAATTGAATGGATTACACAAGTCATTTGGTTACTCTAATTTTTCTCACCCATTAACAAATGACCACTGTGATGGTTCTGCTGCCACTCCCAGTTTACTTCATATTCGTTGCAACTCTCTCAGATTAAAATTTAAAAAGTAACTGAATTTCAATATTAGTAGTAAAAAACATGGTAGATCTCAATTCATTGAGATGAAACAACACCGCATCAAGATTTCAAATGCTTTACAGTCAAACCAAACTGAGAACAAGAAAATAAGACACAGTCACACAGATGCAAATAACAACTTAAATTGCTCTTTAATTATATATCCTTTTTCTTTTTACAACCAAACTGAAATGAAAGGATCTTTAATATAAGAGTAAAAGACTAGAGACTATCTTGCTAAGATGAATTAACTAATAAGTACAAAAGATTAATTTGATAAATAGTAATCGAGAGGCCACTGACAGCGGAAAATTGAGATTTAGGACCTTTGTTGGGAACTATCATAGTGTTTTGAGAGGAAAAATCATTGTGATGGGAAGTTGATGGCCATGTATTTGATGTTTGGTGTTATTGGGTTTTAGGGTTTGGTGTTTTTTCTCTCTACACAGATAAAATGAAGGCGGAAGAGATTTGGAGAACAACTATTCTATTTATAAGGCTTCGAGATCTTTAGGGTTAAATTATTATCGTTGATCTGTTTAATCTAACGGCACAGACATATTGGGTCCTAAGTATAAAGGAAGACCCCATGGCATGCCTTAAAATGGAGCATCATAGTCATTTTCAGCACAATACATTTGAGAAATCACCAAGGGATTCAACAAGTACTTGGCAACATATCAAAACTGCCAACTTGGGATGTAAAAGTATCATCACACAAAATGGGTTAATAGAGTTGATAGAAAGGAGAGTCTACTGATTGATTGTTTGTCTTTCTGGTTTGTGTCATTTTTCTGAACGTGATGCACAACTAGCTTTTTGGTAACTGATAATGTAGAAGCTTATTGAATGATGAAATTATGTCAAACTCCAAAAGGATAGAACTTATTCTCATTTTTCTCACCCATTAATATGTATGACCACTTTATTTATTTACATACAGAAGCAGTAAAAATTGGTGTATACTCTCAGATTAAAATTCAAAAAGTACCAACTTCAATTTTACAACAGTAGTAAAAAAGGTAGATCTCAATTCATTGCGACGAAACAACATCAGATCAAGATTTCAAATGCTGACAAGTCATCCCCATTCAATTCTACTGATGAACAAACATTCTTTTGAGAATAAGAAATTACTAAAAATACTAGTGTTGCAACTCTCCCATACATCTTCTGCAGTAACAAAGAGAGACATGGGAGATTCTATCAAGTAATTTAAAATCCCTGTGAGAAAGATACGTAAAGAAGATAACGATACTTTGGTCTAAGTCTCTAAGAGTGTTGAAACAAATTCTGAAATTAAAGTTAATTGATCCCTTTAACTACTTGGCAGAATAATAGAACTGTATTTTATTTTTTTGAACAAAAAAAGGGGAGCCAAAAGGGGATTCGGCTACCCAAGTAAAAAATAAAAAAACACAAAAAACTACAGAAGCGTTAAAATGAATCCCATAAAGAAATCACAATATTTGCTGTAAGCCCTAACATTCTTGTGTTCGTTTCGGCCTAAAAGAACGCTTGTAATTTGACATCTCTAATGAGGCTTGCCAAAGTTCTAGGACTTGCCAGTATTAGTACGACTCACGTTAATATGACATAATGAATCTTCCAGGGACAATTCCCAATGGTAGTCATCCAACCTTGAAAAAGAATCAAATGATTCTAAACTTGTTACCCCAAAAAAATAATTCAAGTTTAACAATATAAGTTTTGGGTTGTATTTGGTAGGTAACTTGAAAATTGTTAGAAAAAATGATCATCCGAAAAGATACCACCAAATGAAACGACAAACTAGATTTTCCAACGGTCTTGAAACTCTGTTTTTAGCTATTCACTTATGTAGAATTTTGTCCATAGATTTTGCCTGACTAGCTATTTTGTAATTGATAATGTAGCACAGCTAGCTATTTGGTATAATTGATAATGAAGCTTACTGAATAATGAATTGCAGCCGTTTCAAATATGGAAGTTGGTGAGCAGGTCTATCAAGAGAGAAATCCTCATGTTAAAATTAAGCGATACTGATTTTGCTCATATATTATGCTTCTAATTTATATTGTTTCCTGGAAGTGCGGTACTATTTGATCAAATTAGTAGGATAGAGGCAAATTTTGATCAAATAGAAATTTTCTTTGTCATTTAATCTTCAACAATCCATAATTTGTAAACAAGTCATTGGGTCACTCTCATTGCAACTCTAGCTCTCGGATTAAAATTCAAAAAGTAACAACATTTCATCTTTAGCAGTAAAAAAAAAAGTAGATCTGAATTCATTGAGATGAAACAGCATCACATCAAGATTCCAAATGCTTTGAAGTCTATAATTCATACTCTCAGGGCACAATACATATACATAAGTAACCGAACTGAAAACAAGACACAGATGCAAATAACAAGCTTAAATTGTTCTTAAATTATCCTTCTTCTCTTACACACTGGAAGGATCTTTAACATAGAGTAAAGACTAGGTAGCAAAGATGAATTAACTAATATATTGAAAAGAGTAATGTATTATGGTGAGGATGGATGTATCCAATACCAGAGGGAAATTGCTCAGATCCATCGACCTCAACCCGCTTTGAAAACTAGTGACAAAGCCGGAGATAACGAAACGGAAAATTGAGATTTGGTAGTTTGAGGCATCTTCAACTTCTTATTCTATTCGAAATCAATATTATCACGGGGGTTCTGAGAGGAAAAATCAATATGAGGGTAAGTAGATGTTGTTGATAGCCATGTATCGATGTTTCTTCTTCCATTGATGGATCAAGAACAAGATGAAGAACAAGATTGATGGAGAGGCGGCAAAAGAATATGAGGAAAGCATTTCTATTTATAAAGGTTTAGAGATCTAGCCCGATTTAGGGTTAAATTTGTGATCGTTGATCGGTTTTCGGTTTAACGGCTCTTAATTTGGGACTGACCTCGTATTTTATGATGATCGCGCCATCGGTTCCCATGGAATACGGATAAAAAGAGGACCCAATGGCATAACTTAAAATGTTGGCCGATTGAACATTAACAAATTCTTGATTCAACGTTTATGAAACAAGGAAGTGAATTGCCTTGCACAACATGTGATACATTGGCTAAGATTGTTGAAATTGAAACCAAAAATAAAGTTAATTGATCCCACTAACTACTAAAGGGTAGGATTGGGGACAAGCTAAGCGGGATTTTGATGTGGGTTTTTTTTTTTTTTTTTTTCAAAACAAACTTGTTCATAGACTTGGGTAAAGGCACCCCGTCTATCACGATCAAAACATGAAAAATACAAAAGGGAGGATAACCCATGTAGTTACGGGTTCTTTGTTGCATTATGATAGCTCTAGCCAATGCAATTGTTGCCGATTTGATGTTCTCTAGAAGAAACATAAATAAAGAGTTTTGAAAGGGAATGGTCACTCAAAAAACTAGAAGTTACCTTTCCCAGGATGGTTTTGCTTGTCGGATCATCTTTGCTTGGGAGGTTTGAAAAGTCGACCGGATTGTTGTTGTTAGCTTCAATGATGCAAACTTTATTCTTATTCCTAAAGTGAAAAATGGTGCACTTGTTGGTTGTTGAAGTATTTGAGATGTGTAGGAGGTAAAAGGTTGGTAGGCCTTCCATAAGGAAATAGTTAATTTTGGCTGTGATTTTCTTAAGAAATTCATTCTTTACCTTCTGTAGTGTTGTGTGAGATAATCCATGGAGCTGAATTTGAATCACCGATGCTTCCGGTGTTTTGTGGTTACATTAGTCATTTTGCTAGTCTCATTTTCTCACCCCTTATGCCTACTTCATTTTCCACTCATCCTCACTTGCATCTCTCTAGATTAAAATTTAACAAGTAACAAATTCATTTACTGTTAGTAAACTACGTTAGATCCGTTGTATTGTAAAATGAAAAAAGAGTAACAACTTCATCAAACTTTTAAGGAAATTCTGATGCGGGTTATATTTTTCGATCTGTAATAATACTCTTAGGGCACAATACATATAAGTAACCAAACTGAAAACAAGCCATAGAAAATAAGACAGAGATGCAAATAACAGCTTAAAATTTTACAACCAAACTGAAAGGAAATTTAATATAGAGTAATAGACTAGCTAAGATGAATTAACAAATTATGGTGGAAAAGGATGGCCCAAAGAATTCTATCTCAGCACTAGCAATTCTAAACTGCTATTGATGGTGGTTTTTAGACAAGGGGTAAAATCGTAAAACCCCATGACCTAGTGTTATCCGCAACACATTAACTAAGAGCATTTAACCCGGGTGTAAATAATTAATAGGGGTATTTTTCAAAAATGCAGTTAGGAGTTTTCAACACGAACCTAATTCCAAAACCAAGTCGCATCTTTGCGCGCCATGGCAACAATGCCAAACCAAGGCATCTTTGCGCACCATGGCAACAATGCCAAACCAAGCCGCATCTGCGCACCATGGCAACAATGCCAAACCAAGCATATTGCGCACCATGGCAACAATGCCAAACCAAGCGCACCTGCGCACCATGGCGCGATGCCAAACCAAGCCATATCTGCGCACCATGGCAACAATGCCAAACCAAGCGCATCTCTGCGCACCATGGCAACAATGACAAACCAAGCGCGCACCTGCGCACCATGGCGGCAATTCCAAACCAAGCGCATCTTGGCACCATGGCAACAATGCCAAACCAAGCGCATCTGCGCACCATGGCAAAAATGCCAAACCAAGCCATATCTTCTCGCACCATGGCAACAATGCCGAGACAAGCCGCATCCTGTACACCATGGCAACAATGCCAAACCAAGCCGCACCTGCGCACCATGGCAATAATGCCAAATTTCCAAGCCCTATGCCTTTGGCCCACGCAAATATAGCGCCTAGGCTGCAAGACTTGCAACTAGGTCAACAATGGCCATACGTGCCATTGGAACATGCCAACACGTATCGCAAGCCATACTTCCAGGCTGCTATGCCTTTGGCCCACGCCAAATATAGCGCCCTAGGCTTGCAAGACTTGCAACTAAGTCAACACATGGCCGTACGTGCCATTGGCACATGCCAACACGTATCGCAAGCCATATTTCAATGCCGTATGCCTTTGGCCCACGCCAAATATAGCGCCCTAGGATTAAGACTTGCAACTAGGTCAACATGGCCTTGGCGTGCCATTGGCACATGCCCGGCACGTGTTGCAAGCCATCTTTCAAGCCGCTATGCCTTTGGCCCACGCCAAATATAGCGCCCTAGGCTGCAAGACTTGCAACTAGGTCAACAATGGCGCGTGCCATTGGCACATGCCAACACATGTCGCAAAGCCATACTTCCAAGCCGCTATGCCTTTGGCCCACGCCAAATATAGCGCCCTAGGCTTGCAAGACTTGCAACTAGGTCAACAAAGGCCGCACGTGCCATTGGAACATGCCAACACGTGTATAACCATACTTCAAGCGGCTATGCCTTTGGCCCACGCGAATATAGCGCCCTAGGCTTGCAAGACTTGCAACTAGGTCGACATGGCCGTACGTGCCATTGGCACATGCCAACACGTATCATAAGCCATATTTCCAAGCCGCTATGCCTTTGGCCCACGCCAAATATAGCGCCCTAGGCTGCAAGACTTGCAACTAGGTCAACATGGCCGCCGTGCCATTGGCACATGCCAACACGTGTCGCAAGCCATATTTCCAAAGCGCTATGCCTTTGGCCCACGCCAAATATAGCGCCTAGGCTTCAAGACTTGCAACTAGGTCAACATGGCCGCACGTGCCATTGGCACATGCCAACACGTGTCGCAAGCCATATTTCCAAGCCGCTATGCCTTTGGCCCATGCCAAATATAGCGCCCTAGGCGTGCAAGACTTGCAACTTGGTCAACATGGCTGTATGTGCCATTTGGCACATGCCAACACGTATAGCAAGCCATATTTCCAAGCCGCTATGCCTTTGGCCCACGCCTAATATAGCTCCCTAGGCTTGCAAGACTTGCAAATAGGTCAACATGGCCGCACGTGCCATTGGCACATGCCAAAACGTGTCGCAAGCCATATTTCCAAGTCGCTATGCCTTTGGCCCACGCCAAATATAGCGCCCTAGGCTTGCAAGACTTGCAACTAGGTTAACAATGGCCACACATGCCATTGGGCGTGCCATTGGCATATGCCAAAACGTGTCGCAAGCCATATTTCAAGCCGCTATGCCTTTGGCCCCGCCAAATATAGCGCCTAGGCTTACAAGACTTGCAACTAGGTCAACATGGCCGCACGTGCCATTGGCACATGCCAACACGTCTCGCAAGCCATATTTCCAAAGCCGCTATGCCTTTGGCCCATAGCAAATATAGCGCCCTAAGCTTGCAAGACTTGCAACTAGGTCAACATGGCCGCACGTGCCATTGGCACATGCCAACACGTGTCGCAAGCCATATTTCCAAGCCGCTATGCCTTTGGCCCACGCCAAATATAGCGCCCTAGGCTTGCAAGACTTGCAACCAGGTCAACATGGCTGTATGTGCCATTGGCACATGCCAACACGCATAGCAAGCCATATTTCAAGCGCTATGCCTTTGGCCCCACGCCTAATATAGCTCCCTAGGCTTGCAAGACTTGCAAATAGGTCAACATGGCCGCACGTGCCATTGGCACATGCCAAAACGTGTCGCAAGCCATATTTCCAAGTCGCTATGCCTTTGGCCCACGCCAAATATAGCGCCCTAGGCTTGCAAGACTTGCAACTAGGTCAACAATGGCCTTACGTGCCATTGGCACATGCCAAACGCGTGTCGCATGCCATATTTCCAAGCCGTATGCCTTTGGCCCACGCCAAGTATAGCGCCCTAGGCTGCAAGACTTGCAACTAGGTCAACATGGCCGCACGTGCCATTGGCACATGCCAAAAGCGTGTCGCAAGCCATATTTCCAAGTCGCTATGCCTTTGGCCCACGCCAAATATAGCGCCCTAGGCTTGCAGACTTGCAACTAGGTCAACAATGGCCGCACATGCCATTGGCACATGCCAACACGTGTCGCAAGCCATACTTCCAATGACTATGCCTTTGGCCCACGAAAATATAGCACCCTAGGCTTGCAAGACTTGCAACTAGGTCGACATGGCGCACGTGCCATTGGCACATGCCAATCGTGTCAAGCCATATTTCCAAGCCGCTATGCCTTTGGCCCACGCCAAATATAGCGCCCTAGGCTTGCAAGACTTGCAACTAGGTCAACAATGGCCGCCACGTGCCATTGGCACATGCCAACACGTGTCGCAAGCCATACTTCCAAGCGGCTATGCCTTTGGCCCACGCCAAATATAGCGCCATAGGCTTGCAAAACTTGCAACTAGGTCAACATGGCCGGACGTGCCATTGGCACATGCCAACACGTATCGCAAGCCATTTTTCAAGCCGCTATGCCTTTGGCCCACGCCAAATATAGCGCCCTAGGCTTGCAAGACTTGCAACTAGGTCAACATGGCCATACGTGCCATTGGCACATGCCAACACGTGTCGCAAACCATATTTCCAAAGCCGCTATGCCTTTGGACCCGCCAAATATAGCGCCTAGGCTTGCAAGACTTGCACCTAGGTCAACATGGCCGCACGTGCCATTGGCACATGCCAACACGTGTCGCAAGCCATATTTCCAAGCCGCTATGCCTTTGGCCCACGCCAAATATAGCGCCCTAGGCTTGCAAGACTTGCAACTAGGTCAACATGGCCGCACGTGCCATTGGAACATTCCAACACGTGTCGCAAGCCATACTTCAAGCGGCTATGCCTTTGGCCCACGCCAAATATGGCGCCCTAGGCTTGCAAGACTTGCAACTAGGTCAACATGGCCGCACGTGCCATTGGCACATGCCAACACGTATCGCAAGCCATATTTCCAAGCCGCTATGCCTTTGGCCCCACGCCAAATATAGCGCCCTAGGCTTGCAAGACTTGCAACTAGGTCAACATGGCGCACGTGCCATTGGCACATGCCAACACGTGTCGCAAACCATATTTCCAAAGCCGCTATGCCTTTGGCCCACGCCAAATATAGCGCCCTAGGCTTGCAAGACTTGCAACTAGGTCAACATGGCCTTACGTGCCATTGGCACATGCCAACACGTGTCGCAAGCCATATTTCCAAGCGCTATGCCTTTGGCCCACGCCAAATATAGCGCCCTAGGCTTGCAAGACTTGCAACTAGGTCAGCATGGCCGCACGTGCCATTTGCACATGCCAACACATGTCGCAAGCCATATTTCCAAGCCGCTATGCCTTTGGCCCACGCCAAATATAGCTCCCTAGGCTTGCAAGACTTTCAACTAGGTCAACATGGCCGCACGTGCCATTGGCACATGCCAACACGTGTCGCAAGCCATATTTCCAAGCGCATTGTATGCCTTTGGTCCACGCGAAATATAGCGCCCTAGGCTTAAGACTTGCAACTAGGTCAACATGGCGCACATGCCATTGGCACATGCCAAACACACACAGCTGGTAGCCTAACTTGCAAGCATGCAACCTACCACCAGGCATTCCGCACATGCCATTGGCACATACCAAACACACACCGCGGTAGCCTAACTTGCAAACCGTCCACCCCTACCACCAAGGCGTTCGCACATGCCATTGGCACATGCCAAACACACACTTTGTAGCCCTAACTATGCAAACCGTGCACCTACCACCAAGGCATTCCAAGCATGCCATTGGCACATGCCAAACCCACACGCTGGCAACCTAACTTGCAAACCGTGCAACCTACCACCAAGGCATTCCGCACATGCCATTGGCATATGCCACGCGCCACTAGCATCAACACTTGCACTCAAGATGCAACCAACACTCGAGACATCAGCACAAGTGGGGATGCTTCTTTAGGGTTTGGTTTGGCGTTCACGACATGCGTACACTACGCTCACATTAAGAAAGCGTGAAAAGGAATAAAGCGGTCAAATAAAGAGAAATAATGGTGAAAAACGTTTTCACCCATTAAACTATCGGTTACCACCTCCTCCCATTATTTCACCCTTTACTCTCTTCCTTCATGAGGCGAGTGCGTTTCAATCTCGACTTGTATAAATAGGTCTTACCTATTTCCACCGGACAACAAGTCTCGGTCGGAGAAAAATACTACACTCTCGGAAAGGCAACTTTGCAAGCTATCCCAAAAAGCTTTCATCTCTTGCAAGCTTCCTAAGCTTTCACTTTCGATACAAGTCGAGATACTACTCTCCTCAACACCTTTCTTTGCTTCCCTCCCCAAATCAACCTTCTCCTCCACTTTGTGACCCCGAAGCAAGTCTGGAAATGCCATTTCTTGGTTTAGGCGGACTTGTCTGATTGATCTCTCGAATCTATAAAGTGCTCACGTCAGCGACATTTGTTTAGGTTTGAACCGAGTTTCTCACTCACCTACAGAAATTACAGGAAATCGCGAAGCGATTTTTACCCATAAACAAGCGCATACAAAAATAGTAAAAACGCTAGAGATGATTGCGGAAAAATTGAAATTTGGGACATTGGAAGGCTTTGTCATCTCGGTTAACCACTTCTTAAAGGGAAAGAAGCTGGAGAAAGGAAGAGAAACCAACTATTTGTTTCTTGCTACATGGCCTTACCATCATAGTGACGTTTTGAGAGCGAGAATCATTTTATTACTCTCATTTTCTCACCCACTATGATCTATTCCATTTGCCACTCCTAGAGTTTGTGAAATGAGAAGACATTTCCGGTTTGTGTATACTCAAAGGTAACAAATTCATTTTGAAATAGTAAATTTTGAATCTTGAGTAGTAAATTATTACCCCATACGTCATCACAAGATCTATCTCATTGTGTAAGTAAAACTAAACAACTTTAGCAAGACCCTGAGCAAAAGTAGTAGAAACCTAATAAACCCATTAGACTTGCAAAAGGATAGATTTTGAATTAAGCCATTGGAGCTGAACTTAATCCACCTTTTGCAACCCTATCTATATATACTCTTTGAATAAATGAGTTTCTTAGGGCCAATTTACTTTTCCCAATGTGTTCATAGTTCATACTCTAGGGCATGATTAATATACACAACCAGTGATGCTATTCAGACACCAGAAAACAAAACATTAAGAATAAGACACACAGATACGAGTAGATAACAACTTAAATTATTCTTTGCTTTTCACATATACAAACTACAAGGATCAAGGGTTCTTTAATACTAAGCAAATTACTAGCTAGGTAGGTTAGATGGATTAACTGATACACAAAGGGTAACATTTTATTGCAACAGAGGCTGTCGGATTACCAAAACTATCTACCTTTGTAGTGGCCAAGGATAACACCGGAAAATTAAGATTCGGGTGATTAAGAGACTCTGTCATCTTAGCCAACCTTTCATCGAAGCTAATGAGAAGCCCAGCGAGAAATAATCGGAATCATAGAGAAACTAGCTATTTGTTTGTTTGCAACATGACCTCACCATCATAGTGTTACGAGAGGAAAAATCATTGTGAGGAGGGAAAATAGATGTTGTTGATGGCCATGTATTAGTTTGATGTTTAGCTTCCATTAATGGATCATGAACTAGGAAATCTGTTTGTTTTTTTTTTTAGTGTTAGGGTTTAGAAAAAAAAATTCTCTTTACACGGCTTGATAGATGGAATGGAGGCGGAAGAGAGTTTGAGACTAAGTATTCTATTTATAAGGCTTCGACTCTAGCCCTTTCATTTTAGGGTTTGATTCTTTGATCGTTGATATGTTTTAATAGCTCACAAGTCATGTAATTTAGGCGGCTGCATGGCTTAAAACTTAAAGGGCGATCTCAACCAAATCCTTTGGAAATCACAAGGAAGGTGGACTAGTCTTGAATAGTGAGATTCTTTGTCATTGAGAAAAAAAGTGAATGGAGGAGATTAGGACGGGAATTTGAAGTGAGACGAATAACAAGACTTGGGTTTATGTTAGAATTTTGAAGTTGGAATAACATGTCAGCCATTGAGAACATGTCGATACATTAAGTTTATGATTGTACGGTGGAAATTTTAGAGTTACGAAATGATTAGAAATGTGAATTATGTATCATGTATGAATTCATCTTTGCGGGAAGGAGAACTAACAAGGATGAAGGTGAGTCGGTGAAATGTATCCATCATCAGTTTGAGAGTCGCGTACAAAATTGTCGTAGAAATGCCTGAATGACAAGTTCTTCTCCTCTTGTATGCGATCGATTCTTGCTCTCGGCACCGTCCTTGCTGCCATGATTGTCTTTCCAGAAGTAAAATGAAATTCGGAGACCAAGAGGAAGAGCGCAGAGATGAGTGCAGGTCTAAAATCTTGACTTGTATGCAATCAGTTCTCATAATTTGTAATGAAATCTGGCCGGGTCCCTTTAGCAAAATCATAGTCCCATTCACTAAAACGGGCAAGTGGAGTTCTTATTACCTTCACGATTCTTTACATTTGTGGGGTAGATACAAATAGGTGGCAAAAAGAATTTTGAATGTTGATCGCTCCACTAGATGCATCTAAATGCAAGAATAATGAGCAAGCGGGAAAGTACGGATATAATATAATAACAAGAATCATCCCTTGATCACGACATCGATAAGATCAATGAGGCCCGGCTTTATCTATCTTCAAAGACTATCTCAATCAATTAAATCACAACTAGCTGCTTTGTGTGCTAGTAAATTACCCTTTCACACATGTTCCCATCCATCCAATCTCTATAATAGTTCTTCACAAAGAGCACAAATTTCAAGTCCAATATCATCATAAAAAATGGGTTAACAGAGTCTGATAGGAAGTCGGGTGTTTGGCCGAAAATATGTTGGATTTGAATAATAGGGTGAAATCTATGCTATGTTGGCGGACGTGACCAAAACTAAATGTATTTTGGTATTTGGGCGTTTACTGCCCTTACCTTTTATTTTATCACTGTTTTCCCTGGCCGTACCCAACATCGATTTTTTTATTTTTTTATTTTTATTTTTTACGATTCTGGGTATTATTTGACCGTGGCTTACGTGGGTGTTGAGATAGCACATCTAGACACCGTATAATGTCGAGAGGATAGGCATAAGGGGCGCCATCGAGTCTGACATCAACTTTGTGGGTGCGGACACTTTGCATATTTGGATCTCATTATACGTTTCTAACGTGATTATCAAAACATTATACAAATCATTAGTGAAATACTTATCATTAATCGGCCTCGATGTCTAGATGTTGTTATTCAAATTTTTATTTCGTCATACTCTTCACTTCTATTTCTTCAACTTCAGCTCTCCAAAGAGCTCATTTTCTTCTTCCACGGAACACACACACACCCATCTTCTTCTTCTTCTGTTCCTATTGATGTTCTTCTTGGTTTTGTTATTTCCTTTTGGTCATGTTCATCATCATCATACGGTGTCTTCAATAGAATACCGAGTCTAAACTCATCATAAGTTCATTTCATTATAAGTTCCAGCGATCCAGATCTCGGGTATGAAAAAATCCGTCTTCCTAAAATCTTGATGTAAACCCTAGAAATTGGATTTCTAATCTTTTTCCCCATTTTCACTTCCACGTCACGGATATAGATTGAAAATTAGGCTAGGGGTTTTGATGTTTTATATGTTTATGCATCTTTGATGTTTTCTTTTGGGTTCAATTTCATCTTTGATGATAATGTTAAACGGATAGAAATTTTGATTTTGATTTCATGAAATAGGTTTGAAAGAGGGTTTAATAGGCGGTTTCTTAGTGTTAGATTAAAATTTTGATTACGAAATTATGCCCTTTGTTTGATTTTGGTTGTTAGGGTATTTATATGTTTATGCATCTTTGATGTTTTCTTTTTGGGTTCAATTTCATCTTTGATGATAATGTTAAAGCTTGGATAGAAATTTTGATTTTGATTTCTTGGGTTTAATAGGCAATTTCTTAGTGTTAGATTCGAATTTTGGTTACTGAAATTATGCCTTTTATTTGATTTTGGTTGTTCGGATTTTAAAGAGGAATTTAAGCAAACATCTGATATGGTTGTACATATCAATAACAAACTAGCATGTTTGTACTTACTAGGTACTTCTCTCATCTTTGTGTAAGCTGTGATGAATTTTTAATATTTTGATGTTACTATGTTGAATTTTTGGTGATCGATGAACACTCATTTTTGATAGAACAATTTACGGACATGTATGAGATGGTTTAGTGTTTCTCGGGCGAGCTCTGTCTCTCTAGTAGTGTTGGTGAAGCAAGACTCTCTTAAACTATAAAATCAACATTATTAATTTTCTTACTTGAGTTACAACGGATGATAGAAATGCCTATTTATAGGCTACAATGGACTCTCTAGTTTGGTCTAGAGTTGTACTTTGTTAGTCAGCGATTACAAAAGACTAGCACATGACCCCTAGAATACTCTAGGATACATCACACTTATCAATTTCTTTTTGTATACTGAGAACTCTACGGTCTTGGCAACAAAAGCGACATGGTGACTCTTGTTTGTTCATTCTA
The DNA here is from genome assembly GCA_023531295.1 of Papaver armeniacum. Classification (NCBI taxonomy): domain Eukaryota; kingdom Viridiplantae; phylum Streptophyta; class Magnoliopsida; order Ranunculales; family Papaveraceae; genus Papaver; species Papaver armeniacum. The sequence goes on along the minus strand of JAJJWW010018708.1, from coordinate 1,108 downwards.
GGGTGATAAGCAATAGCGTGAAGACATGAAGAGAGGACTAGGTATCACCATCACCGACAAGCGGGGTCTCCTTTGGTTGTAAACGGGAATTGAAGTGGTTAGAGGTTCTCACGAGCAGTCTATAAGACCGGTCGATCATGAGTAACATGCTTATAGAACACTGCCCGAGGCATAAACAGCAATTGAACCCGATACAAATGGTGGTTTTGTATTATTTTTTTGCGCTGGGCGTATCTTTACAAGGATTCAAGTCTTGGTGTAGACCCCGCATTTCTTGTGTATGGTATGCATCTAAGTGGGGAAACGGAGGAACTCTATTTTCGGCAATTGGGTATGATGCGATGGAAAAATGTACCTATTGCGTTTGCCATCGTTGATTCTCGAACGGTGATTCTGTTTATGGTTCATGCAAAAGTTATTCGATGCGCTTGGTCACGAGTATTCGGTGAGAAAGGATCTAGTTGTGTGTTCGGACGGTCAGGGGCTTAGAATCGTGATTGCGGAAGTGTTTCTGAAGCATGCCATTTGGTACTTGGCGTACCATATTAAAGGTATCTAACAACAACACTTTTAGTCATGTTACATTTGTTAGAAACTCATCTCCTTTAAAGTTTAACCCTTGAGCTATGTATGCGCGGGACGGCTCTAGTCGACTTTCTTAGATGTAGTATACATATAATATTGAGGACTTCGCCGCTGCTAAGGCATTTATGAGAACCGCGCAAGCGTACACTATAGATGGTTATCGGAGGCTATGTTACAAATCAAAAGGATAAGGCGATTTTTCCTATGCGCGGTGGTCAATCGGACAACCTGCAGGCGCCAGCCAAGCCCGAATGCAAAGCATAGATCGAGAACTTTACGGATGGTCTCCGACTCTCTTGTTTAGAATATATGTTTTATTATTGAACCAAAACATTGTCATGCGCTTTAAGCTTCAAGTACCCTTGCAAAGTAAAACTCTTACAAGTTATGTAAGTTGTTAAGCCTTATAAGGCAATGAACTTTATCGAGTGTTAACTATGTTTTAAAATTGGCGTCCTGGAAAATTTGTCTATATCGTTATATTAGAAGAACAAGCAAACTATTGGTCGTCTTGCTTGTCCAA